>JAWZYT010003835.1:0-5000 GCA_034508575.1 Petrolisthes manimaculis | reverse complement strand
AGGAGCTCAGGGCCGTTAGCTCCCACACGCTGCCGTCGAAGTGGTGAGCCAACTCGTCACACAGCGTCTCATGATGGGATGGCCCGGGGTGAACTTGAGTACCCCGCAGCCACGAATTTGTGACTCTCCCTGGCAGCCATGTTGGTGAGCCTGGTGAGGGGCCGCAGTACTACCACATCCAGGTCCAAATACACCCCTCCGTACTTCCATAATAATAGCCATCTGTACGTAGACAAGGGGGGAGAAGAAGGAGGAGGAAGTAAGAGTTAGGAAGGTATATACATCCCCTCAGTACCGTCAATAGTTAATAGCCGTCTGTACCGTGAGAAGGGAGGAGAAGGTGAGGGGGAGGTAAGAGTTATAGGAAGGTACAGTCGGCAATAGTCAATAGTAATAGCCGTCTGTACCGTAGAGAAGGGAGGAGAAAGGGAGGGAGTTAAAAGTTTATGCAGGTACACACACTCCCTCAGTACCGTCATAGTAATAGCCTTCTGTACCGTAGACTCGTAGAGGAAGGAGAAAGGGAGGGAGTTAAAGAGTTATCCAGGTAAACCCCCCTTCCCTCGTACCGTAGAGGGAAGGGAAAGAGGGGGGAGGGGTGTACTAGTCATTCAAGTATACCCCCACCACCCCTGTACTGTTATAGTATAGCTGCCATCTGTATCGTAGAGGGAGAAGAAAAGAAAGGAGTAATAAGTGTCGTGTGTACCGTCTTTAAGGAGAAGGGTGTGGACATAGAGATACAGAGACAGAGAGACAGAGACAGAGAGACAGAGACAGAGAGACAGAGACAGAGACAGAGAGACAGAGACACAAATACATATACATATACAAACACATACACATACACAGACACAGACAGAGGCAGAGAGATAGACAGAAACAGAGACAGAGAGACAGAAACAGAGACAGAGACAGAGAAGACGAAGAAGATGAATATGTAATCATGAGACTCTAAAGGGTTCACCAAATATTTAAACCGTGTCAAATCAAACACAGAGAAAGGATGAAGACAGAGAGAGAGAGAGAGAGAGAGAGAGAGAGAGAGAGAGGAGAGAGAGAGAGAGAGAGAGAGAGAGAGAGAGAGAGGAGAGAGAGAGAGAGAGAGAGAGAGAGAGAGAGAGAGAGAGAGAGAGAGAGAGAGAGAGAGAGAGGAGAGAGAGAGAGAGAGAGAGAGAAGAGAGGAAAAAAATAAATAAAACACGATAAAACAAAAACTGAATTATAATCAAACTTTGCATCGGTGACGGAAAAATGACGCTTGAAGTTTTGGTACTCGTGCTTTTTTGTTATGAGTTAATAGGGCAATTTGCATTTACATTTATGCGTATATATATAAAAGTTGGATGTTATACCGAGAGGATATATAGACTACAGTATAAGTGAATGGATGATCTCTGTGGACCCCATTTCTCTCGGGAGGTGAAGAGGAAGATGTCAAGAGGAACACGAGGGACGGAAGAGAGAGGTTTGAGGGACGTGAATTAAGGATGTGGTTGGAGGAAGGAAGGAAGTGTAGGAGGAATTTAAGGTTGAGGTGGAGGGACGTGAATAAGGATGTGGTTGAGGGAAGAAGTGTAGGATGAAGGTTGGAGGAAAGGAATAAGGATGTGGTTGAGGAAAGAAGGAGTGTAAGAGGAAGGTTAAGGTTGGGTGACGTGAATTAAGGATATGTTTGAAGGAAGGAAGGAAGTGTAGGAGAGAGAGAGGTTGGAGGGACATGAATTAAGGATTGTGGTTTGAAGGAAAGAAATGCAGGAGGAAGAGAGAGATCAAAGGGAGGCAGAGGATTGTAGGAAGAAAATTAACGCTGGAGGGAAAAACATTGGAGGGTGAAGAGAGAGGGAAGATGATGATGATGATATATAAATAAATAAAATAAAAGTGGAAAGAGGGAAAGAAAAGGAGATAGATAGGAAGGAGGGAAGGTGTAGAAAGACTTGATGAAAACCACAAAGTTGAGAAGGAATGAGGAGACTGGAGGAGAGAGGAAGAGAGAGAGAGAGTGAGAGTGAACACGGAGGGAGAGAGGGGATGGATGGGATGGCAAGGTGTTTATAGGTTAATGTGCTGAGTTATAAGTTCATCAACCTGTTTGTCCTTTGATGAGATTTAGATTTGTCAGGCATGTTTCGAAATTGAATTGGAGCTTTCGCTAATATTACGCTTGTCGAAATGTGAAATCGTCTGTCTGTCTGGCTAGGTCGGTCTCTCTCTATACATACGTGGAAATATCTGCATAATTCATCTTAAAATACGAGCAGTTTTCCTCGTCTGAATGGATACAATCATATAAAAGAAAAAAGTTCACCATTACATTGAGCATTTAATTACCTCGGAGAAAAAAATAAAAAAAAGTTATCGAGGTTTGTTGGTAGAGATTCGTGTCGTGTCTCTGAATCCAGGAACAGAAATTATTGACCCCAGAGAACCTTACATGATCTCTACACAACACTAAAAGATATACGGAATAGAAAAAGAAAAAAAGGTGTTCTTGAATAGGTGTGAATAGGAACTGTGGGATTAATATTATGAGGGATCAAGACAGAATTATGGACTCCTAGAATACCTTCCATAATATCTATACAAACTAAAAAGAGATTCGGATATATAAAAAAATGTCTTGATTAGCTGTGAATTGAAACTGTGGGATTAATATTATGAGCACGGCTAATTGATTTAGTTGCGAAATATTTAACAGATAATTGAAAGTGACGTAGAGAGAGAGAGGAGAGAGAGAGAGAGAGAGAGAGATGTTGTGTGAACGAGTTATTTTGACAAGTGAGGAAATATGCGTGACCACCAAGGGAAACGACTGGGAGGACAAAAGTGATTAGGCCTGGTATAATCTCTTCCTGTTGTTCTCCCTCTCTTTCTCTTTTCTCTCCTCTTTTCACCCTCGTCATTTTTCCCCTTCCTTCTCTGTAATTCACTATTTCCTCTCACGCGTTTCCCTCTCTACCTCCTCTTCTCCTCTTCCTCACGTTTCCCATTCCACCCTCCTCTTCCTTTTTACGTTTAGGGGAATATAATGACGTGATAAGGTTGTTGAAACTCATTACAAATATTTAACTTTCCACCACACCTTGCAACAGTATGGGAGAATTGTTATAGTTTGGTCAGCATATGGTTAGGAAACAAGCAAATATCAACCACCTCAGTCATGAAATTGTCTATCTGTCTATTGTCTATCTGTCTATTGTCTATCTGTCTATTGTCTATCTGTCTATTGTCTATCTGTCTATTTCATTGTCATATCTGTCTATTGTATATCTATCTATTCCATTTCATTTCATATCTGTCTATTGTCTATCTGTCTATTTCATTTCATATCTGTCTATTGTCTATCTATTTATTCCATTTCATTTCATATCTGTCTATTGTCTATCTCTATGTTATTGTCTATTTCATTAACATATTCTGTAACTTTGCTGCACAGACTCACAGAAGCCATGAAGACTTAAGGGGATAGTAGGCTACACATTGCCTCATTGGAGCGCTTTGATTCCTCCAGAAAAACAGGACCATATATAATAACAAAATTAATGGTGGCCTGTTGCCTGGAATAGGTTGGAGGAATTAGTTACTCAGATTTACCAACACTATATTACCCCTTAAGATTTTAATACAAAGACGGAATGACACTTTTACAGACAGTTATAGAGTTCAGTGTATACAGTCACGTTCAAGAAAATCTCCCTTAAAGTGAAATTCTTTTTGTTGTGAATGGAAGTCTCTGATTCCTCCAAACTACGCCACGAAACAATCAGATCACCTAGAAGTAGAGGGAGTTTGTTTTCTGGCGACAGATAGGAGGAATCAGTATCTTTCCAATTCACCAACAAGCAAGAAAATTAATCTCCCCTTTAACCACGAGTTGCAAAAAAAAAAAAAAAAAAAAAAATCACAACGACGCCACAAAAATGGGAAGCTGCCTGAAAAGTTGACAAAAATATCACCATAAATTTCCGGAGCGTACTTAATGATAAAAAGCTTCCCGCAAAAATAATACGACAAAAACAGATTCTTACCTTGATATGTTAAAAAGGAAAAAATTAGGCCATAAAATATAGGAGGATATATGACAAAAACAAAAAATAAAAACAAAACCACCACACACACCCACACACCACCCACACACACACACACACGCACACCCACACCCACCACACACACATAGCCTACACACACACAGACACACTCTTTCTTTCTCTCTCTCTCTCTCTCTCTCTCTCATAGTGTCTCAGTTATCTTTCAGACCTACTATAGTTCTCTCTCTCTCTCTCTCTCTCTCTCTCTCTCTCTCTCTCTCTCTTTCCCTTACCTGAGTGCATCGTTGAAGTGTGACTGGGGCCAATAACTGTCCTGCCACGCCCTCCTACCATACCAATCCTCCAGGGCGTCCGAGGAAGAGTCCGGGCACGTTGAGGCGCGGAAGTGTAGGTTCGGGTATACCTCCTTCAGGTTCTGGTGTAGGGGGTGTCCTGCAGAGTCTGGTGGGTGGGGCAGGGGTGAGGAGGAGGTTGGGTTGGTGTTATTGGGTTGGGTAATCTTATTATTTATTATTATTATTATTATTATCATTATTATTATTATTATTATTATTATTATTATTATTATTATTATTATTATTATTATTATTATTATAATTATTATTATTATTATTAATATCATCTTTATCATCATCATCATCATCATCATCATCATCATCATTATCATCACATCATTATCATTATCATCATTATCATCATTATCATCATCATTATCATAATTATTATTCTATTCTATTAATACAGTCCTTGGGAAAATCTCAAATAACCAACTGCATAAAACGCAATCAAAACCATCGTACCCCCAAATTATAACAACAACAACACGTCAACCAACTCACTCACAGTAGCGGTGGTGAGTACGTGACGGGGAGGTTAGGATGCACCAAGGCCGCCGACTCTATAGCACAGTACATCCTCAAGGGTGAGACTGTGACCTCCATAGCCTTC
>JAWZYT010003834.1:120000-152540 GCA_034508575.1 Petrolisthes manimaculis | reverse complement strand
TCAGGGTGGATTTGGAATGGATGAAGTGTGTGTGTGTGTGTGTGTGTGTGTGTGTGTGTGTGTGTGTGTGTGTGTGTGTGTGTGTGTGTGTGTGTGTGTGTATGTGTGTGTGTGTATGTGTGTGTGTGTATGTGTGTATGTGTGTGTGTGTATGTGTGTGTGTGTGTGTGTGTGTATGTATGTGTGTGTGTGTGTGTATGTATGTGTGTGTGTGTGTGTGTGTGTGTGTCTGTATGTGTGTGTCTGTATGTGTGTGTGTGTGTGTGTGTGTGTGTCTGTATGTGTGTGTGTGTGTGTGTCTGTATGTGTGTGTGTGACTGTATCTGTATGTGTGTGTGTGTGTGTGTGTGTGTGTGTGTTTCATGTGTTAAATAGAATACTGAAAAGAAATATTTTTTGTTATTTCTCATTTTCTCCATTTTTTCCGGTTGTCGCATATGTGTCAATGTTTGCAATACCAGAGAAAAAATGAATTGCTGGTGATGTTGTTGTTATTGATGTTGGTGTTGGTGTCGTTGTTGTTGTTGTTGTTGTTGTTGGTGGTGGTGTTGATGTATAAGGTGATGTAATAACACTATATATAACAACACTATATATAATAACACTATATATAATAACACTATATATAATAACACTACAGTATATACAAATAAAAATCCCACCACCATTAACTATTCACCAACTCTCAACACTTACTACACAACATCACAACAATACCATTATACACCGATTTTGGAAACTTTCCCTTCATTTTTAATACCCGATTTGCAATTTATGGAGCCTGACGTGGCCTGTTGTAAATTATGCCCTCTCTCTCTCTCTCTCTCTCTCTCTCTCTCTCTCTTTGGACCCTGACGTTGCCTGTTGTATATTATGTCTGTCTGTCTGCCTCTCTCTCTCTCTCTCTCTCTGGTACCTAACGTTGCCTGTTGTAAATTATGTCTGTCCCCCCCCTCTCTCTCTCTCCTCTCTCTCTCTCTCTCTCTCTCTCTCTCTCTCTCTCTCTCTGGCGTTATCAATCTTCCTCCCCTGTCTCCTTCATACTGACATAATCCTTCTCCTCTTTAAGCTGTCGTTATCCCTTCACACTCTAGTTAACGCTTCTATCACCTTATCATTTATTATCATCCTTTCTCTCCTCTATTCCTCCTTTCTCTCCTCTATTCCTCCTTTCTCTCCTCTATTCCTCCTTTCTCTCCTCTATTCCTCCTTTCTCTCCTCTATTCTTCCTTCCTCTCTTCCCCTGTTTCTACGTGTCCTCATTTCGTTTCCCCTCCTTTTTCTCTCTCTGTCATTTCATTCTTGTTTTTTTTTAATATTCCTCCTCTTCTTTTTTTCTTCCTCTTCCTACTCATCCTCTCCTCCTATCTCAACTTCACCTTCTCCTTCTCCTCTTCGCATTCCTTAACTTTATTCTTCTCTTTTTCTTCACCCTTTGCTCCGTCTCCTCCACCCTTCCTTCTCCTCTTCTCTTCTCTTTTCTCTTCCTATTGCATTTTCTCTTCATTCTCCTTTCTTTATACGTATGAATTAAATGCTGTTTGTATCTTTTCTCTTCTCTCCACCACCACACACCCCTCTCTCTCTCTCTATCTCTCTCTCTCCACCTCCTCCATCTTCATCAACCTCCCCTCCAACACTCCCCCTCTCCACCATCTATTCTACTCAACCTCCCTCACCACAACAAACCCCCCCCCCCTTTACTTAGCCCCCTACACCACCACTAATACATGCACATCTCCCTTAAAATTAACCCTCGATCCTTCCTCCCTTTTGTACCTTTGTAAACTATCTCTCTCTCTCTCTCTCTCTCTCTCTCTCTCTCTCTCTCTCTCTCTCTCTCTCTCACTTCCTTCCTAACTTCCCTTCACCTCTGTACCTTTAAAGCCATCTCTCTTCCTCCTTTTCTTTCTCTCTTCCTTCCTTCCTAAACCTCCTCCCAATTGTACCTATACTATCTCTCTCCTCTCCTTCCTTCTTTCATTCTTCATCCCCTTTCCAACTGTACCTAAGCCATATCTCTCTCTCCCTTCCTTCCTTCCTTCGTTCCACTGTACTTGAACCATCTCTCCACCACACATTTCCTTCACCATCACTCCTTATTTTGCTTTTTTCCATTACACATCTCCTCCTCCACCACCACCACCACCACCACACACCTATACACTTCATCCTCCACCACACCTTCCTTTCCCGTTCTATCTCTCAGCAGTCATCCTCTTCCTTCCTCTCCTCCTCCTCCTCCTTCTTCCTCTCTGCATCTCCCAGTCGTTTACCTCCTCCTCCTCCTCCTTCCTCTCTGTATCTCCCAGCCCCCCTCCTCCTCCTTCTCCTCCTCCTCCTCTTCCTCCACACTGTGATAAAAGGATGCCATTTTCCCCACCTGACTCCTCTCCCTCCCCACTCCTTTTCATCACTCATCTTTCATCTTCTATTATATACACGTCTTTTATCCGCATTATCATATCGTATCCTCCCTCTCAGCCTCCTCCTCTTCCTCTTCCTCATCCTCATCCTCCTCATCCTCTTCCTCATCCTACTCTTCCTCTTCTTCATCCTACTCCTCCTACTTCAAAAACTTGTGAAGGGTAGATAATCATTCACATTTGCTTTCCTTCCCTATAGTAGATTTTTTTTTAACTTAATATTTTGAAGTTCATTCCAATATATCGCTTTTCCAAACCTCTCCTTTATCATCAGCATCTATCTCATTAGCATTATACTGTATGTAGAAAGGGAGGGAGTAAGGAAATGGGGAGTGTGTGGAGTGAGGGGAATTGTAGCGAGGGGAGAGGGTGCAGTGAGGGGAAATGTGGTGAGGGGATTTGAGGTGAGGTGAGAGAGTGAAGGGTGAGGTAAGGGGAGACTGAGAGGGTGAGGGGAGAAAGGGAGATGAAGTGAAGTGAGGTATGGGGAAATGAGGCGAGGTGAAATGAGATGAGGGAGAGGGTGAAGTGAGGTGAGGGGAGAAGATGAGATGAAGTGAAGTGAGGTGAGGGGAGAAGATGAGATGAAGTGAAGTGAGGTGAGGGGAGAAGGTGAGGGGAGGGAAGAGTAGGAGGAGTCGGAGTAGGAGGAGTCTGTGGCGGGAGAGACATCGAGAGATTACTAAAACAACTTGGCTCAGAACTGAAACTTGGTCAGACACTGTATCTCCACAAGTTGGGAATAAAGTTTAAAAATATACACTCAGGAGTTGACACCTATCCCGCCTCGGCAAGTCCTCGACGCCTTTTACTGGATTCATTTTGCATTTACTCCAACAAACTCGAGGAAGATTATATATATATATTTTCAATTTTGAAGACATATTATTTTTCAATTTTGTTTTTTTTTTCTGAGTGGTTATTAAAAGAAGACATCTGTGTTTTTACCCTCTCGACTCCGCTAAGATATATATTTAATAGTTAACTCACTTTCTCATTGCATTTGCACATATTCTGATACTAGGTTGAAAGAAGATATGTGTTAAACTCTAGATTCCTGTTTTTTTTGGGGGGGCAGATGAATTTAATAGTTAATTTACTTTTACACTGCATTTACTGTACTAATTTTCCATATATCTTATAATAACAACAACAACAACAACCACAACAACGAAAACAAGAACAATCCATAAATAATAATAATCACAACAACAACAACAACAACAACAAGATCAATACATAAATAATAATAATCACAACAACAACCATCACAAAAAAAAAAAACTAAAAAAAAAAATAATAATAATAATGCCAACAACAACAAAAATACTACCACATTAATATAGGTCATGGTGAAATACTCTCACTCAACGCAATTCCATCACCAATGTTTAAGCCTTATTGACATTTACTCTTGGCCTGAAGCTTCTGATTTATATAAACATTTTGTTTTCTGTATAGAGGATATGTTGGTGAAATGTCTGGTCGTCCGTCTGGCTGTCTGTCTGTCTGTCTGTCTGTCTGTCCGTCTGTCTAGCTGGCTGTCTGACTGGCTGGCTGTCTAGCTGTCTGTCTGTCTGTCTGTCTGTCTAGGTGGCTGTCTGGCTGACTGTCTCTCTGTCTGTCTGTCTACCAGTGTGTCTGTCTGTCTACCAGTGAGTCTAACTGTCTACCAGTGTGTCTGTCTGTCTACCAGTGTGTCTGTCTGTCTACCAGTGTGTCTGTCTGTCTACCAGTGTGTCTGTCTGTCTACCAGTGTATCTGTCTGTCTACCAGTGTGTCTGTCTGTCTACCAGTGTGTCTGTCTGTCTACCAGTGTGTCTGTCTGTCTACCAGTGTGTCTGTCTGTCTACCAGTGTGTCTGTCTGTCTACCAGTGTGTCTGTCTGTCTACCAGTGTGTCTGTCTGTCTACCAGTGTGTCTGTCTGTCTACCAGTGTGTCTGTCTGTCTACCAGTGTGTCTGTCTGTCTACCAGTGTGTCTGTCTGTCTACCAGTGTGTCTGTCTGTCTACCAGTGTGTCTGTCTGTCTACCAGTGTGTCTGTCTGTCTACCAGTGTGTCTGTCTGTCTACCAGTGTGTCTGTCTGTCTACCAGTGTGTCTGTCTGTCTACCAGTGTGTCTGTCTGTCTACCAGTGTGTCTGTCTGTCTACCAGTGTGTCTGTCGAAAATACAGCTAATGAGTTCAGGGCATATTCTTTTGTGGCCCAATTGGAGGAGGGTCACTGATTCCTCCAAAACTCTCCTGCAAAACAGATCTCGGTTTCTTACAGTGTAGTAGTATATAATAGTGTTATGGTTTGTTTCGTGGTGTAACTTGGAGGCAACAGTAGCCTTGCATTTCACTTCACCCATCAACAAGACATTACTTTCTTCAGGAGTTCTTAATTATTATTCTCTGTTTTCCATTTACCATTCTATAAATCATTGCATCTCAATAATGAGAATAAAATATACAGGTGCTTTCATGGAGCATTAAATTATCAATATACTCGTATATCTATGGATGTGGATATTTACACACATACACACGTGCACAAAAAAAAAAAAAAAAAAAAAAAAAAAAAAAAAAAAAAAACAAGCACAGCCATGGGTGAAAGTCCACCTACAGAACCATGGCTGTACAGTCGCGGTCAATAATAATTAATCATCCACATATGGGTATCTCAAACAATTTGCTGTCTAATGTTTTCGCGTTCACATATGATATTATTAAATTAAAAGATGGTAGGTAACCTATTTATTGGAAAATTAGGGTTTATAATATCATGTAAATGTATTGTGGTGATTCAAACAACATTAATAGCATTATGATAATCTCCTATAACTCCAGCCAACAGTGAATTCATAAATAAATCCTCTGTTTCTAATGATAAATAATGAAAAATAAATAATGAAAAATAAATAATGATAAATATTCTGGTTTTAATGTTCGTTAAATCCTTTATATACTGTACAGCCACAATCATATATCCAGCAACACTTTCCTTCCATCGTGCAAATAAATCAATATCATATCAAAATATAATCATACAACAACACCTTACGTCAACTCGACCCCCCTCAATTATTACTATAAGGTGGTGCAAAATCATACACGTATTGTTCTTTATTACCAAGATATTTACCACAACCATTAAAAACAAAGAAAATAACAACAACAATAACAATAACTATAACAACAACCATTAATTACACATCCTCATTTTTGTATAATAACTACACAAAAACAATAACAACCACCACAACACCCAACAATCACAACAACAACAACAAATACAACAACAACACCCACAACAACCATTAATTAAGCATCCCCATTATTGTAAAACATGGTCCACCAAAATTACCCTCATAGTAGGTGGGAATATCTTATATTTTTTATATCAACTTTTTGACAGAACTGTATAAATTCAGTTTCGTCGACAATCCTATGAAAATTATATCAACCCATTTATGACATTTTTTGCAGATAGTAATTTCCTTTTATCTATTTATTGTATTTATCTATTTATATTTATATATTTATTGTATCTATCTATATATATCTATTCATTTCTATCTATCTAACTGTCTGTCTGCCTATCTACCTGCCAATCTATCTATCTATCTATCCCTTTATCTATCATACATTTTCAATCAATCTATTTATCTACCTATCTATGTATAACTCCATCAATAAATCTATCTATCTATCCATCTCTATCATTTCATCTCTACCCATCTATCTGTCAATCATTTTTTAATCTATCTATTTATGTACCAATAAATCAATCAATCTATCTATGCCTCTCAATCATTTATATCTATCCCTTTATCTATCAATAATTTTTAAATCTATCTATCAGTCATTTTTTAATCTATCTATTTATCTACCAATCTATATAAAACTCAATAAATAAATAAATCTATCTACCCATCTATCCATCTCTATCGCTTTATCTATCATACATTTTCAATCTATCTATTTATCTACCTATCTATATAAAACTCAATCAATAAATCAATCTATCTATCCACTATTTCATCTCTATCCATCTATCTATCAATATCCTTATAAAACAGAAACAGGTTCCATTATCACCACCATCCCATCCTCAGAGGTGATAATCTATAAGCGATCCATACCTTACACATTATCTCACATATATTTACACAAGCCGAGAAACAGGAAACCTTAAAGTACAGACGCTGTTTAGTGGCTGAGTTTGGTTGACTTGGTAACCTCCCATTTTCCCCCCGATAATATTATGGACTCGTTTAGTGTGTATTAATATTTCCCAAGATGCAAGCAAGCAAGCAAACTCCACAATTATTATTTTTGGGTTGAGATTTCACTTCAAGTTTAATATACAATCACGATGATGATAATAATAATAATAATAATAATATTATCGTCACAAAATCATTATTATTTATTATTCTCTTCACAGAATTTATTATATCTTTCACTTAAAACAAATTCAATCATGATTATGTATTTTCGTCACGGAAAATGTATACATGTTTTGTTTGATAATAATAATGATCTCGTCACAAAATAATATTCAGTCATGATAATATTATGTTTCCGTCACAAAATATAATACGTTTTTTACTTCAAATATATCCAATACAAGATATACTTTCAGTACAAATACAAATGATATTATTCTCGTCACAAAATATATATATATATATATATATATATATATATATATATATATATATATATATATATATATATATATATATATATATATATATATATATATATATATATATATATATATATCACTTCCTACACCCCCTTAAGGGCTGCTGAATCCTCCAAACTATCCCACAAAACAAAATTAAAATCTCCTTTAACGTTACTAATAGGGAATTTCGTGACAAAGTTTGGGACATTCAGCAGCTCTCCAATTTACCATAAAGAGGAGAGGTTGATTTTCCCTTTAAGGACCCTGCGATCATATGTATGGAAATTATAGGCTACTTCTGATTCTTCCTGACTATGCCACGAAACAAGCTACCTCCATATAGGTGGTGTTTCGTGGCAATATTCGAAGCACTCATTCACCTCCAATATTCAGACAACATCACAATCATGAGGGTCCCTTTAAAAAACCTGTGTAGAAGAAAAGCTGGTGTAGAAAAATAGAATCGCAGGCAGGCAACATAGATTATAATAATACCTTACCTTGACACACGTAGCAGAGACACTTGTGACTTCCATATAGACACGAGGGGTGGGTGCAAAGGTCTGTCTGTCTGTCTGTCTGTCTATCTGTTTGTCTGTCTCTTCGGTGTGACGATAGAACCATTACATTCTATCCCTGTGAAATAAAATAGAAATAAAAAGTTACCAGGAGTTACTGTAGTGCCTTGTTGTGATTTTAGATTATATGAAAAGGTTTATTTATTCTATATTAAATGATCTGGGGTGAGAAAGAGAGAGAGGGGGAGGCATGAGTATATAAATGTGGTATTTGTGTGAGAGAGAGATAAAGGGAGAGAGAGACATGAGTATAGAGACTGTAATAGTGTGTATGAGAGAAAGAGAGAGCGAGAGATGATGTAATAATAATCCAAAACTTTACAGACTCATTCCAGTTTCTATCTATCCATCCTTTAATCTGTCCGTCTGTCTGTCTGTCTATCCGTCCGTCTGTATGTTTCTCTCTATCCTTCCTCTTCCTACTATTCCCTCTCCCATCTCTTTCCAGCAATCTCACTATTAGCAGAGAATAGGTGTTTAGTGAAGGGAAAGGCTAGGCTGTTCTCTCCCTGTTACGTTAAATTACCTCTATCTCTCTCTCTCATACACACTATTACATACACACACACACCGCTTCTATGCATGCCTCCCCTCTCTCTCTCGCAGACTGCGTGGTCAGCTAATCGAAGTGTTTAAAATACTACGAGGCTTTGACAATGTAGACTACAGGGACATTTTCCAACTCAGTGAGAGAACAACCAGGAATCATGGCTACAAACTTGAACTGAAGCGATACAACCGTGATCGGTGTGGTAAATTCTTTACATACAGCATCTGCGGTACTTGGAACGCGCTTCCTGCTGATGTAGTCAACAGCAACTCTGTGGATCAATTCAAGTCCAGATTAGACAAAGTCTTATATCACCATCTAGGTGTTTAAGCCGTTGTGTGAGTGTTCCTTGATGGTTTCACATGACACATTCGAGGACGGTGACCTACTTGCACAACTAAACCCACAGGTACCCTCTTTGTATGGATCGTAAGGTCCTCTAGGGTACTTATTTTCCTTGTAACTCCTTGTAACTCTCTCTCTCTCTCTCTCACGTAAATTTTCTCTTTCATTGTTATCCCCTTTATACTCTCTCTCTCTCTCTCTCTCTCTCTCTCTCTCTCTCTCTCTCTCTCTCTCTCTCTCTCTCTCTCTCTCTCTCTCATTTACACTGAAGTCTAGTACATTTTCTTGGAACTCCAGTGCATTTTACACACTATATTTACAGTACATTTTAAACACTGCTATCCTTGGCAATTTCCCTAGGTACAAAAATAATGCTCTGACGTTGAGAGAGAGAAAGAGAGAGATAGATTGTGCAATGTTTGTATGACGGAGAGAGAGAGAGAGAGAGAGAGAGAGAGAGAGAGAGAGAGAGAGAGAGGTATAAGCCATATTTTTTTATACTGCTATGTATGTATGTGTGTAAATAGTGCATCTTTTCAATTACATATATCAACATTTGTATATTTTCATAGCAATAATACAGTATCATATCATGTATTATTATTATTGCCCTGAATTATTCGTGTTATACTCGTTATTAATACATACTGTATATTTCCAAATGCACTGAAACATACAAATAAATAATTATGAGTTTAATCATAATTATCATACAGTATACATATCATACAGTAATCATATGAAACTTTATTCATATCATACAGTATACACATCATACAATACACATATCATACAATATACACGTCATACAATATACACATCATACAATATACACATCATACAATATACACATCATACAATATACATATCATACAGTATACACATCATACAATATACACATAATACAATATACACATCATACAATATACACATCATACAATATACACATCATACAGTATACACATATCATACAATATACACATCATACAGTATACACATCATACAGTATACACATATCATACAATATACACATCATACAATATACATATCATACAGTATACACATCATACAGTATACACATCATACAATATACACATCATACAGTATACACATCATACAATATACATATCATACAGTATTGTGTTGGTTTGATTGACCAACTTATTTTTACATACATTTATTGACCTACATAAAATATAAATTGCGTAAATTAGTGCTAAATCCATGTGACCTAACCCGTATTGAAGGTGTATTAAACCTGTATTATTCAAGGTGTATTATTAGTTATTATTATTATTATTATCATTATTATTATTATTGTATTTTTATTATTGAAGGTGTATTATTATTATTATTTTTATTATTGTCATTATTATTATAATTATTGTATTTTTATTATTGAAGGTGTATTATTATTATTATTATTATTATTATTATTATTATTATTATTATGTCTGTATTAATAAAGGTGTATTATGTCTGTATTATTGTATTATATTGTGTAGCCTTGGTGTTTACTGGGCCTCCCTTCGCTTCCCTCCCCTTCCCCTCCTCCCCTTCCTTCCCCTTCCCCTTCTCTCCCCTTCCCCCCGTCTCTGAATGAATGGCCCTCCTCTCTCCCTTCATTTCTCCCTCCATACCCCCACTTCCCTTCCCCTCCCCCTCCCTCCTCCTCTGCTATCTCCCTTCATTCCTCCCTCCATTCCCCCCTCTTCCCTTCCCTCTCCCTCCCTTCCTCTTCTAGCCCCCCCTCACCCCTCCCCCCCTCCTCTGCTATCTAGGTGACCTGGGCCCAGTCAAAGTGACCTGGTTAGAAGCGAGGGAAACCAGGTCGCAAGAGTTGGCCTGCCTCCGCTTGCGTGTGTGCGTGCGTGCGTCATTGCTCTCTCTCACTCTCTCTGTCTGTCTCTCGTAATAATTGTTCGTTCTCTCTCTCTCTCTCTCTCTCTCTCTCTCTCTCTCTTGTATTAATTATTGTCCTCTCTAACCTACTCTCTACACACACACACACACACACAGGAACATCCAGCCCACACACACGCCTAAGCACGCACGCGCATGCAGGCACACACACAGGCACACACGCACGCTCACACACATACATGCTTCCTGGTGCGCATACACAAGCATACGGGCGCACACATATATGCGCATACGCACGCGCACACATTACATAAACTATTTTCCACTCCATCTTACTTTTCTCATTCTCTTTATACAGACGCCTCTCTCTCTCTCTCTCTCTCTCTCTCTCTCTCTCTCTCTCTCTCTCTCTCTCTCTCTCCTATATTCTGATGTATAGTTGGTTGAGAGAACTAGGTCAGGGCAAGGAGGGAGGGATGGGAAGAGAGGAGAGAGGAAGAAAGAGAAAAGAGAGGAAGAAAGAGAGAAGAGGGGAGAGAGGGTGAGGGAGAAAGAGGGAGAGGGAGAAAGAGAGGAGAGAGAGAGAGGGAGAAAGAAAGAAGAGGGGAGAGAGGGGGAGAGAGGGAGAAAGAGATGAGAGGGAGAAAGAGAGAAGAGAGGGAACAAGAGAAAGAGAGAAGAGAGGAAGGATGCATGAAAAGAAGGAAGAGAGGACTGAGGGGGCAGAGGATAATGAGATGGATGGGGAGGAAGAAAAGGATAAAAAGTAAGAGAAGGAAGAGAAGGAAGAAAAGGATGAGGAGGAATAGGAGAAAGAAAAAGAGAAGGAGAAGATAAAGGGATAAGAAGAAAAAAAGAAGGAGAGGAGGAAGAAAAGGATAAAGAGTAAGAGGAGAAAAAAAATGATGAGGAGGAGGAAAACAGTGATGATGATGATGATGATGACAAAGGAATAAGGACTACAAACAACAAAACAACAAAACAATCTTAGACCTTCAATTCACCAACAAGACAATCTCCCCTTATGGTACCCCTGTGATGAGGTGAGGGAATAGGAGGTAAACGAGTCCTTCAAATATTGCCACGAAACAAACACCATGCACCTATAATATATGGAAGGAGCTTGTTTCGTGGCATAGTCAGGAGGAATCAGAAGCCTCCAGTTTTCATATACGATCACAGGTTCTTTTTAAGGGGATAGGAAGGACACTGTTGGTAAATCTGGAGCAACTGATTCCTCCAAACTGTAGGAACGAATTGCTGACTGAGCCCCCCTTTTTTTCTTTGTTTTCCTTTTTTTTTTTTTTTTAGCCTCCAGGGAATGTGCAGCTACAGTCATTCAATAATACAGTCAGTTTTTTTATCAAATCATTTAGTTTTACAGTCAATCAGCTACACAGTCAGTCAGTCAGTCACACGGTTAGTTAGTTACACATTTAGTTAGTTACAGTCAGCCAGTTACACAGTCACTTTACACAGTCAGATAATTACACAGACAAACAGTTACACAGTCATTTAGTTTCACAGTCAAATAGTAATAGAGTTGATTTACACAGCATGATCTTCACTAATCTTCACTAATCTTCACTAAGTACAGTACCCACACAATCTCACTGGAGGGGGGGGGGAGAGAGATAGGAAGAATGGAAGGTGGAAAATGAAGAGGGAGATGGGGGGGCTAGATGAGGGAGTAAGGATAGGGGGATCAAGGTGAGGGGAGGGATGGGGGATTAGGGAGAAGTGATGGGGATCAGGAGGGAATGGGATGAGGGGGGGGGGAGATGGGGGGGTAAGAGATAGGATAAGGGGGGAGAGGGATGATAAGGAGACGATGGTAAAGAAGGAAGGAAGAGGAAGAGAGAGATTAACGAAGATAGGAGGGTGATTAAGATAAGAGAGAGAGAGAGAGAGAGAGAGAGAGAGAGAGACAGAGAGAGAGAGAGAGAGAGAATTTATGAAGATAGGAAATTAGACACACTAAACGAAGGAGGAGGTGAAGGAATATAAAAAAGAGAATAAAAGGAATAAGGAAAAATAGAAAGAGGGACCAAAGAGACTGAAAATAAATGAGGCAGATTAAGGGACTCTGTGATGTGATGTAGTCAGAAAATTGGAGATAAAAAGAGTCCTTCAAACATTGCCACGAAACACTATCTATATAGAGAGAGCTTGTTTCGTGGCACAGTCAGGAGGAACCAGAAGCCACCGAGTCTCATACAAGTGATAGGAGAAGGATATGTGATAAAGGGATTGAAGGGATAATAGGAGGAGGAGGAAGAAGAAGAGAGGAAGGGGAAGGAGAGAAGAGAATTATCGAGAAAAGATTGTAAGAGAAAGAAGAGAAGAGATGAAGATTGGAAGTGATGGAAAGATACGAATAGGAAAGGGGAGAGAGAGAGAGAGAGAGAGAGAGAGAGAGAGAGAGAGAGAGAGAGAGAGAGAGAGAGAGAGAGAGAGAGAGAGAGAGAGAGAGAGAGAGAGAAGGGGAAATGGAGAAAAGGAAGGAAGATGATAAGTTATGAGGGATGGAAAAGCAGGATTGAGGGGAGGAGGAAGGAGGGGAGGAAGAAAGGAAGTGGGGAGGAAGAAAGGAAGTGGGGAGGAAGCAGAGAGGGGAGGATGCATAAAGGGGAGGAGGTAGGGAGGGGAGGGGGTAGGGAGGGGAGGGGGTAGGGAGGGGAGGGGATAGGGAAGGGAGGGGATAGGGAGGGAAAGAGGTAGGGAGGGGAGGGAGGAGGTGGGGAGGAGGCAGAGAGGTGAATAGGCGGCTGGAGGATAGGAGTTGAGGGAAGGTTGGAAAGGGAGGGAAGGTTGGAAAGGGAGGGGAGGGGATGAATGAAGGAGGGGAGGGGATGAGGGGTGAAAGGAGGGGAGGGAGGAGGAAAGGGAGGGGATAGGGAGGGGAAGAGGATAGGGAGGAAGGAGGTAGGGGATAGGGAGGGGAAGAGGATAGGGAGGGGCAGAGGGAGGGGATAGGGAGGGGAGGAGGTAGGGAGGGCTGGAAAAAGAATGGTTGTCTTGGGTGAGGTTATGATTTCGTCGTCAGGGACCTGCAGGCTCCTACTTCCTCCAACCATTGCCACAAAACAGCACCAACACTGAAGGGACCCGTTTAGTGGCATAGTTTGAAGGATCTGGTGTTTCGTGGCAATATTTGAAGTACTCATTTGTCTCCAACATTCTTATATTTGTTGTGGTTAATCTGGAGCAATTGATTCCCCCAAACTATTCCAAGCAACAGGCCACCACTATTTTTTGTTTTATCTAGTCCCGTTTCCTGGCATACTTTGGAATAATCAAGGCACTCCAATGAACCAAAAGTGAATTACCCCCCTTATTGAGCCACACATCATTAAAGCCTAAACTCACATACCCGGTACAATACATTATTTCCATTTCGGGTTAATGTAGTGGAAAGGCAATTCACGACACATCACAGCTTCATCACTAATTAAACAACACGTGTGCTCGCTCATAAGACTGTCTGGCTGTTTGGGTCTGATTTAAGGGGAGAGTTTCTTTTTGGTAAATTGGAGTGCCTCGATTCCTCCAAAATATGCCAGGAAAAAGTACCAGATGAGCAAAAATAATGGTGTTATGTTGCTTGGAATAGTTTGGAGGATACATTTGCTCCAGAATTACCAACACAGAACTTCCCCCCTTAAGTGAGGATTGAATAGGTAACACAGTGATGAGAGTTCAATCAATAGGGAAGGTGGCCGAGTGGTTAGTGTCCTGGACTCGTAACCAATAGGTCGGGAGATCGATTCCTTCTGATTTAAGTTTCAGGCACTAACTAGAAGGCCACTGAATGTCGTAAAACACCCTCGCTGGCAGGGTTGGATCAAATACTGACTTTTTACAAGTCAAATATAAATACAAATACTTTCGTTTGGGATTCTAAAAATATAAATACAAATACAAATACTTTCGTTTGGGATTCCAAAAATATAAATACAAATACAAATACTCCTATTCCAGATTTTAAGGATACAAATACAAATACTTTTGAAAATATGCAAACAATAAAACATTTTTTCACACAAGTTTACATCTACATTCTACATTCCGCCGTGTGTACAGCAGTAATTGAAAATTAGAACTGGAAAGAGAATGAACACACACACACACATTAATTACCTCAGCTATGGCACAATTGAATTATTGTAAATTGTCCACCCTCTTCGCTACAACTTGAGGTTGTCAGTGTTGTCAATAAACTGAAAGTACACCTAACTCAGACTCACGCCACCAGCAACAGCGAGTGGGAAGCGGATGGGGACGGCTGGCCCCAATGAGGGACGCGCTTACTGGAGGTGACCAATCACAAGACAAATTATCAAAGAATAGCCAGCCGTCCCCATCGGCTTCCCAGCGAGTGTGGCTGGGAGTGGGACAGGGATGATACTCGTACGCGACGTGTATGTGACCCGTCATAGTCTGACTCTCTCTCTCTCTCTCTCTCTCTGCATATCCTCCTCAAATGATTTGGACTCGAAATATGTCAAATATAAATATAAATACAAAATACTTTTTTTCTGGGTGCCAAGATACAAATACAAATACAAAATATTTTTTTCTCTAGATGCTAAAATACAAATATAATACAAATGCATTAAAATTGTATTTAAATACAAGTCAAATACAAATACAATTGTATTTGATCCAACCCTGCTCGCTGGTACCATAACAGCTGCAGTATTTGGAATTACCCTCACTTCCCTCCCCTCTGTGGCTGGGTACCAGTTCGGAAGTCGTGACGTGTGTGTATGTGTGTGTGTAAGAGTAGCATTTGACCTGGGCCACGGTAACGGGCTAGATGAAGCCTATGTCCAGTGTCAGAACATATATAACAAGAACATGATGGAAAACCCTTCAAAGCTCCGGCTCTTAATGATTCAAGTGAAATAATAAAATATCCATATGTAAAGGTATCAAAAATATTAATATGTTTTATCTGGATTTTCGTATTCATATGGTTATATTGAAATTTGAATTTTTTATTGAGGGTGAACCCCTCGGTTGAACCCCCTCTCGGTTGAACCTCTTAAATATTGGTTGAACCCCTTTTAAGAAGTGGTCACCCCACGAAGAAGAAAAAAATGATAATAATAATAATAAATTATTCAATGTCGGTAAAAGAAAATGGATGGGAGGAAGAGAGTGAGTGAGTGAGTGAGTCAGTTGAACCCCTTTTAAGAAGTGGTCGCCCCAAGAAGAAGAACAAGAACAATAATTACGATAAACCTAGAGCTCTCGGCTTAGGCCGGAGCTAAAAACAATTATTATCACACATCACATTCTGGCATGTTTGTTTTGCCTTGCTTGAGAATATATGTTTATACGTTAAATATATATTATACGAAAGAGAGTGAAGGAATTACGTGAAGGATGAAGAAAGAGAGGGAGAGACAGAGATAAAGAGATAGAGAATTAGGCAAGAGATGAAAGGTAAAGAGAGAGAGAGAAAGAGAGATACGAACAAGGAAGGGAAGAAGAGAGAGATAAGGACAAAGGATGGGAGGCAAGGGAGACAAAGGAAGAGAGACAGATGCAAACACACACACAAGAGAGAGAGAGAGAGAGAGAGAGAGAGAGAGAGAGAGAGAGAGAGAGAGAGAAACTGAAGAAGCAGAATGGATGACGAGGAGCGAAATGTCAAAACTAGGTCATGGTTAGGCCAGAGAGAGAGAGAGAAAGAGAGAGAGAGAACATAAAGGCTGGGAAAAATGCGTCAATGTTATAGACTAATTTTCCACTCTCTCTCTCTCTCTCTCTCTCTCTACCATTCTCCCTGTATCTCTTTCTCTGTCTCTCTCTCTCTCTCTCTCTCTCTCTACCCTTCTCTCTGTGTCTGTCAGTCTCTCTTTCTCTCTCTCTCTCTCACTGTAAAAACAAACCAACCCTGTTTTTCTGTTGTTCCCTCCCCCACCTATTTCCCCTCATGTCACACCGATGCTGAACCTTGTCTCTACCTCTGTCCCACTCCTGTCCACAAGGCAAGGAGAGAGAGAGAGAGAGAGAGAGAGAGAGAGAGAGAGAGAGAGAGAGAGAGAGAGAGAGAGAGAGAGAGAGAGAGAGAGAGTGTGTGTGTGTGTAGATAAAAACACCTTCGACTTTAGGCCTTTTTTTTAATGCTTGTTGACGTTGTGTGTGTGTGTGTGTGTGTGTGTGTGTGTGTGTGTGTGTGTGTGTGTAGATGAAAACACCCTCGACTTTAGACCTTATTGTAATGATTGTTGACATTGTGTGTGTGTATATATATAAAAACACCTTCGACTTTAGGCCTTTCTTCAATTATTGTTGACGTTGAGTGTGTGTGTGTGTGTGTGTGTGTGTGTGTGTGTGTGTGTGTAAGGATTTATGCTGCTAAGGGAGGGCTATTGATGCCTCCAAAGTGTACGAGTATATTGCCAAGCATCACATTACACAAGGGGTTGGTAGGGGGAAAGGGGTTGATAGGGAGGAGGACTGAAAAGTGGAAAAAGGGTATAGGAGGGAAGGGGGTACAAGGGGGATGGAAAAGGGGGGAAGGTGGAAAGAAGGGGGCTCGAAAAGGTGGGTATAGGTGGGAAGAGGGAGTAGGTTTGAAGTGGGGGGTTGGGTTGGTGTAGAAAAGAGAATTAGTTGGTGGTGGTGGTTGACTGTGTGTTGTGAGTCTTTAATAATACCCACCCACTCCACCGGACCACTGGATTCCTTCTCTCTTTTTCGCCACTTTCATTTTTTTCTGCACTTCAATTATCTAATTTTTTTTGTTCAGTTTTTTCCTTTCTTAATTGTTATTTGTTTTAATTTCTTTATCACACACACACACACACACACACATATATATATATATATATATATATATATATATATATATATATATATATATATATATATATATATATATATATATATATAAAATTATCTACAACAAAAGAAGAATATGCTATAGATACAAAATTCACACACACACACACACTCACATGCACACACACACACACACCAAACTTTTTTATATATATCTATGAAGCCCGTCTGTCATCTTTCATTTTTAATAAATATACTACAACAATTTTCCGTTCGCTTAATACTAAACAAAAATACGTCTTCCTCTAAATTCCATAAAATATAATATTTTCACCAAATATTTATACACACAAAAAAGAAGAAATATTATTCAAATGCTTCATATTTTTTTAAACACCCAACAAAAATATTTCTGTGCAAATATAATCCATTTTCTTTTTCTTTTAGACACCCCCCCAATATAAATCTTTTTACATATCAAACCTTTTTAAGTCCTTGGTTTATGTGTCCTACGATTGTGTTGACTTATACTGGGAGGGATGGTCCTGTTGATTCCTCCAGACTGAACCACGAAACAAAACTCCCACAGAAGAGATGCTGTTGTATGGAATAGCTTGGAGGAATCTGAAGCCCTCTCTCTCTCCCTCCCTCGACCCCCACAATCACAGCCGGTCGGTCCCCTCAATCGTTAATGGAATATGTTAAGAGCTCATGAAAAATAAAAGGGTTGACTAATTTATCGGGTGTTGTGTGTGTGCAATTGTCGAGCTGGCTGGTGGTGATGAAAACTGGACGAGGCGAGGGGTGACTGAACGATAGATTTCATTTGTGTTCCGTTGTTGTTGTTGCTGCTGTTGTTGTTGTTGTTGATGAAATGAGTTAGGGAAGGGAGCGAGGAGAGGAGAGGAGGAAGAGTTACAGAATAGATAGTGGTGCATGGAGGAAAGAGTGGGGGGGGGGGGGAGGGGTTAAGGGGACGGACACCAGGTCACACTACTGTATACACACACATATACACACACACTTCAAACACACACACTCAATCACTCACACACTTCAATCACACTCGCTCTTGACTCACTCATACAAACACAATTACGGCACGTGCACACACACGTACAACACGTACAACACACACACACACACACACACACACGTACAACACACACACACACACACACACACACACACACACACGAGCCTCCTGATAAACTACGAGCGTTCAGACACGCTACAAAAGTTCTGACATTTTTTTTATTGATAATGTTATTTACCGACACACGCTTGTTGGCAACTACAAAACAATAATAATAATTTGGGTAACAAAAAGAAGACACCAGCAATTCAATTCGTTCATATTAGAGATGAATACAAACATTATGTTGACATTTTTCTGACGGTGAACAAGAATAAATTGTCTTTTTCATCAGAGTGGGTCATGGAATTGCTCTTGGTAAAGGTTGTGTGTTATAGTTCCAGTTCTCTGGAATTTCTTGCTATGCTATACTCCTATCAGTTAGTCTCTCTCTCTCTCTCTCTCTCTCTCTCTCTCTCTCTCTCTCCTGTGTTTACTGCGTAAGTGTGTGTATGTTTGTTGTGCCTAGCTATTAGCATGGGAGTGTGGGTGTGTGGGTGTGCTTGCCTCGCCCCGTGCTTGTTTGTGTTCCCGTGCTTGGAGTGTGCTTGTGGGAGTGTGGGGCCTGCCTCACTGACTTGTCTTGCCTGCCTGCTTGCTTGTTCAACGCTCCACCTGCCTGTGCTTCTCGTTCTGTTTTGCTTGCATGGATCTGTTGGCTAAGTCACTGTTTTCCTTCCTATACACGCCTACATTATACTAGTTGTACAGTTGACCACAAAAATTCGTACACAGGCTATAGAGAAAGAGAAGTCATTCATTAGTTTGGAAGTACTGCAATAAATGATCTATCTACCATGTGAATCGGTAAATAACAAATCAACAAACCTAATATATTTTATATAGTGTTGTGTTGCGGAGGTTTGTTTACATTTACGAATTCTTGTGACCAACAGTCCATTCGCAAACCGAAATTTGTATCGAGGTGTTATTGAAGTTTCGAATCATTTGACATACTGGTGAACCAATTACAACGTTGGTTTATCCTGTTCCATATTTGCTTGAGCTCGCTGAATACTCGATCATGCTATTCGAAGCAAGACTGGATTTTTTTTTTTTTTTTTTTTTTGGATTGCGAGTGTACATAAATATTTCTTTCAGTGCTTGTTTTGGTTTTCCTTGTGCATGCTTGATTTATTATCCGCCCGTCCGACTGTCTGTCTGTCTGTCTGTGATTCATTTGCTGTATCCCTCTCTATAAATCAAGAAAAACAATAACTTTTAAACATTTTCCTTTCCTCTAAATACTTGAAACAACTATTTTTATCGCCTTTCGTCTAGTTACCCATTCTGTTAGTCTTATCCTTTGGCTTTTTCTTCCACATTCATTTCTTTCAATTCTCTCTCTCTCTCTCTCTCTCTCTCTCTCTCTCTCTCTCTCTCTCTCTCTCTCTCTCTCTCTCTCTTCTTGTCTGCTCGTTCTCCTGTCTTCTTTAAGCCTTCCTGCTTCTTTCAACAGAAATGTTTGTTTGCCCAACTCAATGTTTTCCCATCGCATCTCCTATTGCCTCGTGGCATTACCTGTTTACCAGATAATTAATCTGTTCTGACCTATTTTTAATTTCAAGCTTTTCTCCTCTGTCTGTCTGTCTGTCTGTCTGTGTGTCAACCTGTCTAACTTTATTTTCACATTTTTTTGTCATTTTCCTGCTACCTTCTGATTATCTTACTATCTGTTCTGACCTGTTATCAAGCTTTTCTCATCTGTCTGTTTGTCTGTCTGTGTGTGCCAACCTGCCTAACTAAATTTGCATATTTTTTTGTCACTTTCCTGATCATAATACCTACTCTGTGTGTGTGTGTCTGCGTGTGTATATAAGTGTGTGTGTGTGTGTGTGTGTGTGTGTGTGTGTGTGTGTGTGTGTGTGTGTGTGTGTGTGTGTGTGTGTGTGTGGTGTGTGTGTGTGTGTGTGTGTGTATGTGTGTGTGTGTGTGCGTGTGTATGTAAGTGTGTGTGTGTGTGTGTGTGATAAAAAAGAAATGAAAATAACTACAACAATAATATCGTATGCCAGCCAGCCAGCCAGCCAGCCAGCCAGCCAGCCCAGCCAGCCAGCCAACCAGCCCAGCCAGCCAGCCAAGCCAGCCAACCAAGCCAGCCAACCAAGCCTAGGGCAAATAATTACTAGACTACATGTACTGATGATGATTTTATGAGACTACATGGATCATATTGAGATTATTGTTGAAATGACATAAATCTGCAGCATAATTGGCCAAGATAATTACATAGAGTGTTGCAATTTATTACACATTAATCCCAATTCATCGTTTTTTATATAAAGATAATTATTTCATATATATTATTATAGTGTGTTGCAATATAGTGCAAAAAATATTACAGTGTATAATAATGTATTTGCTTAATGACACGAATTTCCTGAAGGAATATATTTTTTTTTAATGTCGACAACAAACCCACAGCTAGTGTACAGTCGGACTCAGAAATGAGTACACAACATATACAAAAATGTCCACCACTTACAATAGAAAAAAACAAAACTAGAAATTTCACACTTCTAATACCAATAATTCCTAAGACCTATCTGAGTTTGCAGTAAAGATCAATAATAAACATTTTAAGGGGGTGCGGGAATAGGGGACAGGCTTGGGGGGGGTTGGGGGGTGCAGGGGTAGGGGGATAGGCTTGGGGGGGGTTAGGGGGGTGCGGGAATAATGCCCATATTCCCTAAGCAATTTCTGAGTTTGCATTAAAGATGAATAAAACCGTAAGTATTATATCATCATGTGGACGATTGTGTGATGATAATAATGATGATAATGTGTGATGATGATGATGATGTGTGATGATAATGACGATAATAATGTGTGATGAAGATAATAATGATGATGATAATGTGTGATGATGATGATGATAATGATAATATTTTGTGATGATGATAATATTTTGTGATGATGATGATGATAATATTTTGTGATGATGATGATAATAATAATGATGATGATAATAATGATGATGGATACACAATGACGACATAATTGCAAAACTAACAAGTGGAGTTGTTTATTTTAGGGTGGAGGGAGGTAGGGTGGGTGGGGGGGAAGGGAGGGTGGTTGGGTGGAAGGAGGTAGGGTGGGTGGGGGGGAAGGGAGGGTGGTTGGGTGGAAGGAGGTAGAGTTGGGGGTTGGGGGGGGTAGGGAGAGTGGATGGGAGGGAGACAGGGAGGGAGGGTGGGTATGTGGAGGGAGGGAAGGAGGAAGGGTGGAGGAAGGGAGGGAGGAAGGGTGTGAGGGTGGGTGGAGGAAGGGGGTGGGTGGAGGAAGGGTGTGTGTGTGTGTGTGTGTGTGTGTGTGTGTGTGTGTGTGTGTGTGTGTGTGTATATGTGTGTGTGTGTGTTGGTCCCTTTCCGCCGGTAGTACAGTTGTTGTGTTGTGACAATGAACGAATCGTCAGGGTCATCTCTTTATCAAAGTTTCGTGTTGGTAAATCTGGAGCAACTGAATCCTCCAAAGTATTCCAACCAACAGAACACCATTATTAATACTCTTCTGGTACTGTCTCCTAGCATACTATGGAGGAATCATGGCACTCCAATGTACCAAAAAAGAATTACCACCTTAAGGAAGAAATTCGGTGTTGGTAAATTTGGAGCAACAGAATCCTCCAAACTATTTCAAGCAACAGAACAACACCATTATTTTAGCCCCTGTGGTTCTGTCTCCTAGCATACTTTGGAGGAATCAAGGCACACACACACTCTCTCTCTCTCTCTCTCTCTCTCTCTCTCTCTCTCTCTCTCTCTCTCTCTCTCTCTTTCTTTTTGGTGGTGTAGGTGTTTGTTGCCGTGACCCCTGACCTCTGACCCCGTGCTGGCGCCCTCTGTTTCCGCTCTGACTGCCACTCTCACACTCAAATTCTCACCAGTCATCACCCTTCTCGACCTTCACACACACATGCGCGCACACACACACATGCGCACACACACACACACACACACACATATTTACATACATACATACATACATTCACACACATACACATTTACATACATACATATAAACATACATACATACACACACGCTCATACATACATACATTCACACCCATATTTACATACATACATACATACATACACACACGCACATACATACATACATTCACACACATATTTACATACATACATACATACACACACACACACATACATATATAAACACACACACACATGCAGATATATATATACACACGCAAAAACCATAACACACACACACACAAACGCCCACACACATAATATATCTGTGTGTTCATCGGTGCATGATTGTGTATTGCTGTGTGTGTCTGTGTGTGTCTGTGTGTATATATATAAGAATCCTTTACGTGTATCCTACCTGTGTTTTAATGAGTTGTGTGTTGGCCTGAGGGTTGTGCCCAGGAGTGTATCTGTGTGTGTGTCTGTGTGTGTCTGTGTGTGTGTCAGTGAATATCGGCCATGCGTGTCAGTATTGCTCAAAAATCTCTGTGTATTTCTTTGCTTCACTGGCTGAAGTTAATTGCCACATGCGTGTGTGTGTGTGTGTGTGTGTGTACCTGTGTGAAAATGTAAGTGTGTGTGTGTGTGTACCTGTGTGAAAATGTAAGTGTGTGTGTGTGTCTGTGTGTGTAAGCCTGTCTGAAAATGTAAGTGTGTGTGTGTGTGTGTGTGTGTGTGTGTGTGTGTGTGTGTGTGTGTGTGTGTTATGTATGTGTAAATCTGTCAGAAAATGTAAGTGTGTTTGAGTGTGTGATGTGTGTGTGTGTGTGATGTGTGAGTAAGCCTGTCTGAATATGTAAGTGTATATTTATGCTCATCTTTATACATCATTTCTGTGAGTGCGTGTGCCTATAATATTATACTATTGTTTCTTCTTGTATTAGTGATTTAAGCCATCCACTGAAACGATCAATAAGGAGGTAGTATACATATGTTATTTTGGAGCACCTTGATTACTCCAAAGTATGCCAGGAAACAGAATCATAACAACAAAAAGAAAGGTGGTTTGTTGCTTGGAATAGTTTGGAGGATTCAGTTGCTTCAGATTTACCAACACTACATGTATACTACCTCCTTAAGGGAACCCCCGTGATGTAGGAAGATAATTGGAGGTTAACGAGTCCTTCAAATATTGCCACGAAACACCACCTATATTAATTTAAGGGTTCGGAAGTTTTGTGTTGATAATTCTGGTGCAACTGAATCCTCCAAACTATTCCAAACAACAGAACACCTTTATTTTTGCTCTTCTGGTCCTGTTTCCTGGCATACTTTGGAGGAATCAAGGCACTGCAATGTAACCAAAAAAAAAATTACCACTACCTTAAGGGACCCTGTGATGTAGTCAGAAAATTGGAGGTAAACAAGTCCTTCAAATATTGCCACAAAACACACACACCTATTATCGAAGGAGTTTGTTTCATGGCATAGTCAGGAGGAATCAGATGCCTCCAATTTTGATACACGAGCCTGAGTGAAGGTTTGCCGTCTCTGAACGCTATTGTCTGTTCATCTGTAAATGTGTGTATCTGTGTGTGTGTGTGTTATGAATATGTGTGTGTTAACGTATGTGTGTGCTATGTATATGTGTGTGGCAGAGTATGTGCGTGTTATATATATGTGTGTGTGTGTGTTATGTGTTTGTGAATCTATCTATAAATATTACTAAGATGTCTATTTATATATACATTTTTTTATACATAGGATATACGTGTACCTGTGTGTATTGTATGTTGGTATGGAGTATTTCATGTGTGTGTGTGTGTGTGTGTGTGTGTGTGTGTGTGTGTCCTCCTTTTGTATGTGTGTGTTGCTTCGTCTGCTTTGGAATATGTGTCCTCGCCTGTGTGTTATTATTCCTTGTGTGTGTGTGTGTGTGTGTGTGTGTGTGTGTGTGTGTGTGTGTGTGTTCGCTTTTGAATGTGTGTTTCCTCTCCACCAAACATTCCAGGACGGTACTCGCTATTTTGGCCCTTTCTGTGTGTGTGTGTGTGTGTGTGCGTGCTGATATGTGTGTGTGTGCGTACTGATATATGTGTGCGTGTGTGTGTATGTGTGTGTGTGTGTGTATACTTTTTTCCGTGACTGTGTATGCATGTTGTATCATTGTATGCTTGCAATCGTGTATTTGTATGTGACTGAGTGTATGTATGTGTGTATGTAATGTATATGGGTGTGTGTTAAGCCATATGTGGGTGTTATGCATATATGTGTGCTATGTGTATGTGTGTGTGTTATGTATATATGTGTGTTAGGTATATGCATGTGTATGAATATGTGTCTGTGTGTATGTGTGTGTTATGAATATGTGTGTTATGTATATGTATATTTGTGTGTATGTGTATGTATATGTGTGTATGTTATATATGAGAGAGAGAGAGAGACAGAGAGAGAGAGACAGAGAGAGAGCAACAGGATCTGTAATACAATGTTGATATGAGTAGTTCTATTTTCACAACCCTCGACCTTGGTACAGACGAGACTAGGTTAGGTGTCATCATTTGTCTCTCTATCTATCTCTATGTCTGTTTGTATGTCTGTCTGTCTGTCTGTATCCTAGTCTGTGTCTCTCTATATGTCTGTTTGTTTGTTTGTCTGTCTGTCTGTCTGTCTGTCTGTATCCTAGTCTGTGTGTCTCTCTATCTATCTCTATGTCTGTTTGTATGTCTGTCTGTCTGTCAGTATCCTAGTCTGTGTCTCTCTATATGTCTGTTTGTTTGTTTGTCTGTCTGTCTGTCTGTCTGTCTGTCTGTCTGTATCCTAGTCTGTGTGTCTCTCTATCTGTCTGTCTGTTTGTCTGTCTGTCTGTATCCTAGTCTATGTGTCTCTCTATCTCTCTGTCTGTTTGTATGTCTGTCTGTCTGTCTGTATCCCTGTGGAGAGGGGAGAGGTGAGAAGAGTGGAGGAGAGGAGTAAGAGTACCAGGGAGAGAAAAGAGGAAAGGAGAAGAGAGAAAAGTGGAGGAGGAGGAGAGGAGAAGACTAAGAGAAGAGGAAAGTGGAGGAAAGGAGAAGAGTGGAGGAGGAGTGGAGAAGAGAAGAGTGGAGGAAAGGGGAAGAGAAGAGTGGAGGAGAGAAGAGTGGAGGAAAGAAGAGTGGAGAAGAGGAGTAAGAGAAGAGGAAAGTGGATCAGAGGAGAAGAGAGGAGGAGGAGAAAGATGACAAATACATACAGAGAGGAGCGAGGGAAGGGTGGAATGAAGGGACAGCGATGGCAAGAGAAAGGAGAAATGGCAGAGGAATAGAATAAACGAAAGAGGAATAGATAAAGAGAAATAGAATAAACGAAAGAGGAATAGATAAGGAGTAATAGAATAGATGAAATATTAATAGAATAGATGAAAGAGGAATAGATAAATAGATAAAGATATGAATGAACAGATAATCAGTTTCATATATTACCTAACTCTCTCTCTCTCTCTCTCTCTCTCTCTCTCTCTCTCTCTCTCTCTCTCTGGGGAGGTCATTAACTCTGGAAAATAATGTATTGATCATAATAAATAATATAACATAACAGAGATAAAATAAATTAGAAAACGAACACGAGATTATAATACCAAAATTTTATAGCCTTTCCCACGTTAGTCAAAAAAAAAAAAAAAAAAAAAAATTCACATATACATATAATATTCATTTTTTTCATTTCACCAGCTGTCACATCACGACCTCCATAAAATTTCAAAATCTAAATTATGGTTATGTGTGTGTGTGTGTGTGTGTGTGTGTGTGTGTGTGTGTGTGTGTGTGTGTGTGTGTGTGTGTGTGTGTGTGTGTGTGTGTGTGTGTGTGTGTGTGTGTGTTTTGCGCTCGGTCACAGGGCAAAAAAAAAATGGTGTGAGATTTTTTTTTTTTTTTTTTTTTTACGTGATGTGTAAGGTGGATTAATTACTCGGGGCTTTGGATAATATGCTGTGAATAATGGTGGTTGGAGGAGGAGTGTGTGTTGGTGGTGGTAGTGGTAGTAGTAGTGGTTGTAGTTGTGGTGGTAGTTTTGGTGGGTGGTGGTTATAGTTGTGTTAGTGATAGTAATTGTGGTGGTAGTGGTCGTAGTTTTGGTGATGGTGGTGGTGGTGGTTGTGGTTGTGGTGGTAGTAGTTGTGGTGGTAGTGGTGGTGTGGCTGGGGTGAGAGATGTTGTGATAGTTTTTAGTCGTGGTGGTGGTAGTGGTTGTTGTGGTGGTTGTGGTTATGTTGACTCTGTGGTTGTGTGTTGTTGATGGTGTTTTCATTATTGTTTATAATCATTGATAGGATTATTGTTGATGGGGTTATTGTTGTTGTTGTTGATGGGATTGTGTATGTTGACTCTGTGGTTGTGTGTTGTGGTTGATGGGGTTGTTGTTGATGGTTGTTGTAGTTGATGGGGCTGTTATGTTGACTGTGGTTGTGGTTGTGTGTTGTGGTTGGTAGGATTGAGGATTACTGTTGCTTAATGAGACAGAGATATGGAGAGAAAGATGGAGAGATAATAAACAGGGATAAACAGAGGGAGGGAGATGATAAACAATACACACAGAGATAAACACAGGGACACAATAAAAAAGACGAGATAGAGGGAAAGATGGAGAGATAAACAGGAGGGAGGGAGATAAACAGGAGGGAGGGAGATAAACAACACACACAAAGAGATAAATACAGGGACACAATAAAAAAAGACAAGAGATAGAGGGAATACAGGATTGTCTGACTTACACAATCTTCACATCACAGGGCCCATATTTACAAAAGCAAACTACACTCTTAGGGATCCCCTGTGATGTAGTCAGAAAATTGGAGGTAAATGAGTCCTTCAAATATTGCCACGAAGCACATACACACACACACACACACACACCTATTATGGAAGGAGCTTGTTTCATTGCATAGTCAGGAGGAATCAGAAGTCACCAGGTCTCATACACAATAACAGAGTCTCTTAAGTTAAAAATTCACTGCTTCGAAATCATAACAGCTCATACTAATAAAATAACAAAACCACTACTGTTATAGATTACGTACGAAAACGAGACTTTCTTAATTAACTCCTACTTACGCAAAATCTGACAATTATTATTCAGATCAATTTCTGATCACTATAATTATATACTGTAGACCAGATTTTGTGTGTCAATATAATTATGATTACTGATGTTCATATTGTTTGGTACATTATATCCACAGATTTATTTTGTATCTTCTTTGGTCATATCAAGGGGGTTATTATTTATGGTAGAATATTATGTAGGGCTTCAAATTCTTCCTCCAGACTATGGCAGGAAACAGACCAAATCAGATTATATACAAGTAGATATGAAAACTGTGTTGTGGCATAGTTATGGAGGAATCAGTAGCACTCCAATGTCGCATCATGAGGAGAGTATCCCCTTCAATTATACTTTTTTTTTTTTTTTTTTTTTCATTAGGCGTGGTCATTTTTTTTTTTTTTTTTTTTTTTTTTTTGCCTGGGCGTCATCTTTGCTGAAACCGAACACGTGTTATAACGAGGACGGCAACAACAATAAGAAAAAACTAAAAAAGAAGTCTACGTTTTTCCCCCACCTAAAACAAGTATGTAATATTATAATGAGGATGTGGGGTGGTGGTTGACTTAGCTGGGTCTGTCTGTCTGTGTCTGTCTGTCTGTCTGGCTTGTTTGAGGGACAGGATGAGAATGGGAGATAGAAGGAGGAGGGGAGATAGAAGGAGGAGGGGAGATAGAAGGAGGAGGGGATATAGAGGGAGGAGGGGACATAGTAGAAGAGGGGGAGATAGTAGAAGAGGGGAAGAGATAGGGAGGAGGGGAAGATAGAGTGGAGGAGAGGTGCATGGCGGAGAAATAAAGGAAGTGCATGAGAAGAGAAGGATTGATTGATTGATTGATATTAGGTGCTGCAATAGCGAGGTCATTTGGCGCCCGAGGACAAAGGTAATTGAGGGTGAGAAGAGAAATAAAGAAGGAGGAGAGGAGAGAAATAAAGGAGGAGGAGAGGAGAGAAATAAAGTAGGAGAGGAGAGGAGAGAAATAAAGGAGGAGGAGAGGAGAGAAATAAAGGAGGAGGAGAGGAGAGAAATAAAGGAGGAGGAGAGGAGAGAAATAAAGGAGGAGGAGAGGAGATAAATGAAGGAGGGGGAAAGGAGATAAATGAAGGAGGGGGAAAGGAGATAGATGGAGGAGTAAGGAAGAGAGACAACACAGTATTTTTTTATTAATCATTTTTACTGGTGTGTAAATTATAATGTGTGTATCTGTGTGTTTGTATTGTGTATCTGTGTGTTTGTATTGTGTATGCATGTGTTTGTGCCGAGAGAGATAGAGATAGAGAGATAGAGAGAGAGAGAGAGAGAGATAGAGATAGAGAGAGAGAGAGAGAGAGAGAGAGAGATAGAGATAGATAGAGATAGATAGATAGAGAGAGAGAGAGAGAGAGAGAGAGTACCGTATGTAACAAAATCCTGGACCTTTCCACAAAAATATTTAACAACAATGGACATACTTTTTCAGTTTCTCTTTCTGTCCCTTTCGCCCTCCCTCTCTATGTACTGTATATCTATCTATATCTCCACCATCCTCTCTCTCTCTCTCTCTCTCTCTCTCTCTCTCTCTCTCTCTCTCTCTCTCTCACACATAAACATACACACCCATCAGCACAACAGTAATCTCAAGCAAAGTGCGTGAGAGATGGCCATTTACAAGGGGATAAGAGCGGTGAAAATTTGGGTCAGAATATGCACCAGCACAACGGGCGTAAAATGTTGATGAATCTTGGTGGAGTATGATGAAGGTGGGAAATGGAGGTGTGTTCTTGAGTTAGGATGGGGGGAGGGGGAGGGGGAGGATGGGGGAGTGGTGGAGATGTAAGTAGGTGCAGAGAGGGAGCGAGAGGGTAGGATGGATGAGAGAGAGGGAGGGAGGGAAGTAGGGGAGGAGGGGGAAAGAGAGGGAGCGAAGCAGTGGAGGAAAGGGAGAGTTGTAAGTAGGGGAAGAAAGTGAGAGTTGTAAGTAGGGAAGGAAGGGAAGAGTTGGAGGTAGGGGAGGGATAGGTGAGTTAAGGCGAGATAGATAGAATATGAAGAAGGTAGGTAGGTACGTGAAAGAGGGAATAGGAAACAGTAAAGAGGTTAGTTGAGGTGAGAAAAGGAGAGTGTAGGAGAGAGAAAGAAAACCATTACAGACCAAAGGAGTGAACCGAATACTGAGAATAAAATAAATCACCATCACCATCACCATCATCACCATCTCAATCACAGTCCTCCTTTCCTTCCTCCTTGCATCCATCCATCCACCTACACACACAAGAAAAACACGAAATTTATGGACCGCCTAAAATAAGAATGTTTGTATGCTCTATTAAAAGGGCCCCGTGATCGTATTATATATGAAAATTGGAGGCTTCTGATTCCTCTGGACCATGCCACGAAACAAGCTCCTTCTTATATAGGTGGTGTTTCGTGGCAATATCTGAAGGACTCATTTATCACATCACAGGGTTACTTATTCACTTTGGTTACTTATATTGGAGTGCCTTGATTGATTCCTCCAAAGTATGCCAGGAAACAGAACCAGATGGACAGACAAAATATAATGGTGTCCTGTTGCTTGGAATAATCGTTTGGAGGATTCAGTTGCTCCAGATTTATTTACAATGTATGTACAGATCGACTCTCTTTCTCTTTCCTCCTTCCTTACGTCCCTCCTCCTCCTCCTCCTCCTCCTCTCACATTTCATCATTATTCCTCCATGAACACACACACCTACTGTGTTTACCACTACTGATGTCTCTCCTTATTGGGATTTTACTGCTCATCTTACTATTTCTCCCTCTCATTCTTTTTCTGCTACTACTACTACTTATTCTTCCATTACTGCTCGATCCTGCTTGCTACCGATGTTTCCTGCTCCCCCCCCCCCTCTCTCTCTCTCTCTCTCTCTCTGCTTCTACTTTGCCTGGACAGACAGATGGCAGGCAGGGCATAAAATAGGACAGTTGGTGATCGGTGGAGGAATAGGAAAGGGCAAAGGGGAATACACACAAATAGATTTATCGTGCCTTGAAGGAGACTGACACACAAAGGAGGCAGAAAAAGACAGACAGATTGTATGAGACAGATGGAAAGAGAGACAGAGATAGACAGACAGAAAGAGAGAAAGATGCAGACAGACAGAAAGACAGAGATAAACAGACAGACAGAAAGAGAGAAAGGCTGACAGACAGACAGACAGAAAGAGAGAAAGACTGACAGACAGACAGACAGAAAGAGAGAGAGAGAGAGAGAGAGAGAGAGAGAGAGAGAGAGAGAGAGAGAGAGAGAGAGAGACAGAGAGAGAGAGAGAGAGAGAGAGAGAGAGAGAGATGTAGAGACAGGGTGTGTATTGCATGTGTAACCCCCCCTAGGCAGCTACACCCTCATTACATACACACATGCCACCCCATGCAAGGACACACACAACCACACACACTAACATACACATTAATACACACACATACATGAACACACATACACATTATCACACATTCGTACATTAACACACATACATGAACACACACACATGAACACACATATTAATTAACACACACATGAACACACACACACACTGCACACACACACACTGCACGCACGCGCACACACACACACACACACACACACACCGTTATAGACACGTTTACTCCCCTAATAATTATACACGTACACTCATCGCATACAAGTGTTTGAACTCTATCGTTGCTAAAAATAAACAAATTAGTTTTCTTCAGACTTGCATTCGTTATTTAACATGAGGAAAGATTAAAAAAAAAAAAAGCCTCATCGAAACTTTTATAAACCTAAAAAAAATCATAGAATTAATTATGAAAATTGATTCCAACTCTATCTCCAGTCTGGAACGAGAAATAATGGTTTATAAATTCAAAAGACAATGCTTTAACACTGAACTGCTAAAGAACTTTATTTATATCAGAGTCGTAAACTATTAGAATAAACTCCTGGCATCTGTAGTAGCAGCGAATACAGTAGCAACATTTAAACATCACTTTGACCGATATTTTCAAGAAAAAGATTTTTTGTTAGTTCTGTTTTCAATTCTTTTATATAGTAGTAAGTAGTTGTTAGAATTAGGTTTTAACCACTTTTCCTAAGATCCAATTAACTTTCCTTTTGCATCCTTTATAACAAGGTGCTATTTTCTATCCGTTTCTCCAACCGGAGTACCCGGTGGGAGTGGTGGGTGTGGAGGAGCTTTGTCCTTTATAATCCTTTCCTTTAAGTTTAACACGTAGTCTAGATTAGCGTAGTTAAACAGGTAACCTCGTAGAAGGCCACTATATATGGGTCTCCTGTTGCCTGTACTTCCTCTGTATTTCCTTGTGACCGAACAGTTCTTACAGTACCATCGAGGAAAGGTTGAAGAAAAGAACGCTTCTATTATTATGCTGGCTGGAACGAACCTCAAACTGTTCTCATGTTCTATACTATTATCTTATTGTATCTTACTGTAGTTCACGTTGGTTCATCCTGTTTCTATACAAGTGACCTATGTGTAATTATTCTTAGCAACTGTTAACTGGCAATAAACTCAGAAAATTATATGTAGCCTAAATTTTACCAACACATGCTCGAGTAAAACACATGCGCACGCACATCACAGCTGCAGCCTCAAGCACAACAGCTGCTGCCTCAAGCGCAACACCTGCACCTAAATGCACACACACACACACACGCGCGCACTCACACACACACACACACACACACACACACTCTCTCTCTCTCTCTCACGAGTATGAAGATATAGCGTGGTGATAGTATGACCTAAATCTGCTAAATGAGTCTTTTGCTTACACGAGATCTACCCATGCACCAGTTCCTATGTTCACAGCTAATCCAGGAGGAACAAAAGTTTGGAAAAGTCTGGAATTGATAATGTTTTAGGAGATATTTTGAAGTGTCAGTTCGAGAGATGGATCATAATTTTTCCTAAAGTGAACACGAAGATAGAGATATAAAATGAACAACAAAGTCAACCAACCCCTTCCCTATTTTGTATCCATTCTCTACTATACTTAGGAATACGACCCTTTATTTAACGTGAAGAGAAATTATGTGTGAGTAAAAATGAAAAATACAAAATTTAATACAACAAACAAACCCAGACCTATTTTTTTATTTTGTTTTCATCCTATGACTACAAATTCTGCTCGTAAGACA
>JAWZYT010003834.1:12500-115000 GCA_034508575.1 Petrolisthes manimaculis | reverse complement strand
GTCAGAAAAAAGTGTGTGTGGGGGTGTAGGGGTAGGGGTGTGGGGTGGGGGGGATCGGGGTGTAGTGGGGGTGGGGGATAGGTGTGGGTGGGGGTGTAGTGTGGGGGTGGGGGTGGGGGTGGGGGGTAGGAGTAGGAATAGAAGGAGGAGGAGGAGGGACAAGGGAAGGAATAATGAAAGACAAGGACAGGAAAGAATTAAGAGGTGGAGGAAGACGAAAATAGGAATGAGGAGGAGAGAGAAAAATGAAAATGAGGAGAAAGAGGCGGAGGAGGAGGAGAAGAGAAAGGGAATGAGGAGAGAGGAAGAGGAGAGAGAGAGAAATGTGAGGAGAAAGAGGAGGAGGAGACGAGAAAGAGGAGGAGAAGAGAAAGAGCAGGGGGAGAGAGGAAGAGGAGAGAGAGAAATATCAGGAGAAAGGAGGAGGAGAAGAGAAAGAGGAAGAGAAAGAGGAGGAGAAGGAGGAGAGAGAGAGGAAGAGAAAAAGGAGGATAAGAGAGAGAGAGGGAGAGAGAGAAGGAGGAGAAGCAGGAATCTGATAAACAAATTAAGAAATATGGAAGAAGAGGACGAACAAAGGAATGAGGACGAAGGAAGGAATAAGGACAAGGACATAGAGAGAGAGGAGAATAAACATAATGGAAAGGTTTAGGAAGGACAAAGAAAGAGAGAAGGGAATGAAAATGAATTGGAGGAAGAGAGTGATGAACAAAGGAAGGGATAAAGAGGGGAAGAAGTAATAGATGATGATGATGATGATAAATACAAAGGAAAACAATTAACATTCAAAGAGAAAAATAAAATTTAAAAAACAATGGAAAAGATCAGAAGGAAAAGGAAAAGGAATATAAAGGAATATAAAGGAATACAGGCAACAGGAGGTCCATAATGGCCTTTTACGAGGTGACCTGTTTATCTACATTAATCTAGACTACGTGTTGAAGGAAAGGATAGATAAAGGATAAGGCTCCTCCCCACCCACCACTCCCACCGGGTATTCCGGTTGGAAAAACAGGTAGAAAATAACACCTTGCTCGTTAATAAAAAACGCACAAGGAAATGTATATAGAAAAGTGGGAAAAGTAATGGAAGTCTAATTCCAACATCTACTTACTACTGTAAAAAATACTACAATCCTTTTTCTTGAAAATATTTATCGAGGCTATGTTTGAATGTTTCTACTGTATTCGCTGCTACTACGAATGCCGGGAGTTTATTCCAATAGTTTAAGACTCTGATATTGAAAAAGTTTTTTCACAGTTCAGTGTTAAAACGTTGTCCTTTAAGCTTAAAACCGTTATTTCTTGTTCCAGACTGGGGATGAAGCTCGAATAAATTTTCATAATTAGTTTTATCAAAGTTTTTAAGGATTTTAAAAGTTTCAATGAGGTCGCCACGTATTCTACATTTTTCAAGAGAAAACATATTGAGCTTTTTTAATCTTTCTTCATATGTTAAATTACGAATGCTAGGGATCATTTTAGTTGCTCTTCTTTGTACGCTTTCCAACTTCTTAGCATCTTTAGCATAACAAGGGGACCATAGTTGAACTGAATATTCTAAATGTGGTCTTACAAGAGATGTATATAAGCGCGTTATTATTTCTGGTGACTTATATTTAAAATTTCGAGCAATAAAACCTAAATCTACGTTAGCTTTTTTACTTGCTGCCAAACACTGAACACTCGTCTTTAGATCACTGCTAATTATGACACCTAAGTCCTTTTCCTCGTTTTTTTTTTTTTTTTTTTTTTTTTTTTTTTTTTTTTTTTCTACCTTGTAATCTATAATTGTGTCTAATGTTGTTATTTCCTACATGCATCACCTTGCATTTATCAGCATTAAACTTTAACAATCATTTATCGCTCCATTTTGACAGTGTGTTTAGGTCGCTCTGAAGGAGTGAGAGAGAAGGAAGAGGAGTAAGAGAGGAGGAGGAAGAGGAAAAGGGGATAATGGATAGGACGAAGTGGGAAAAATGAGAAGGAGGAGGAGGAGGAGGAGGAGGAGGAGGAGGAGGAGGAAGAGGAGGAGGAGGAGGAGGAGGAGGAGGAGGAGGAGGAGGAGGAAGAGGAGGAGGAGGAAGAAGAGGAGGAGGAGGAAGAAGAGGAGGAGGAGGAGGATGATGAGGAGGAGGAGGAGGAAAAGGAGGAGGAGGAGGAGGAAGAGGAATGGAAGAAATAGATGAGAAATGAGACAAAAATACAAAAAGGAAAAAGAAGAGCTGGTATGAATAATAAAGGATGACTGATGAAGGAAAGGGAGAGGGAAATGAAGATAAAAAGGGGGATGAGGGAAATGGTGATAGCAAAAGGCAAAAGAGGGGAAAATGTTGGTTAGGGGAACATATTTGAAAAGAGAAAAATATTTTAAAGTCAGTGAGTGAGTGAGGGAGGGAGGAGTGAGAGGAGAGAGAGAGGTGAGTGAAGGAGAAGCAGATAGGAGTGAGGGAGAGAGGGAGTGAGGAGAGAGAGGAGTGAGGGAGTGGGAGTGGGTAGTAAGGAGTGAGAGGGAGGCAGGAGAGTGAGGGAGAGGGAGGAGAGTGAGAGGGAAGAAAATGAAAGAAATGAGAATGAGAGGGAGAGAGGGAGTGAGGGGTGAGAGGGAGGGGAGGGAGTGAGGAGTGAGAGGCAGGAGAGAGGAGAGGCAGGAGGGAGGAGACTGAATGAGGAGTGAGAGGAGTGAGAGGGAGTGAGGAGTGAGAGGGAGTGAGGAGTGAGAGGAAGGGAGTGAGGAGTGAGCATCAGGAAATAAAGTCGTGGAACAGAATTATATAAATATTGCTCATAATGTTTTCCATGACAACAAATACAACTTCTCTCAAATGTAATCACATCAAATATCAGAATAATCAGAAATAAATAAATAAATAAATACTGTATATATATGGAGACAGAAAAAAAAGTAGGAAGCAAAATTTATTAGAATTATGTGTCATGTATAGGTAGGTGTATTCTCTCTCTCTCTCTCTCTCTCTCTCCATCAATTTATCTCCTCCTTTACTCTCTCTCTTTCTCTCTCTCTCTCTCTCTCTCTCTCTCTCTCTCTCTCTCTCTCTCTCTCTCTCTCTCAGGCCGGAGGGATTGGAGGGTGGGGAGAGAGCCTTCTACTTTGCTATCCTTACCTACGACTATCACTGGGGAGATATTCATTCTCTACCAGTAACCTTCTAATCAGATCACCCCGTGTGGACCGTAAGGTCTGTTGTGGTCTGTGATTCTATGTAACTCTATGTAACTCTCTCTCTCTCTCTCTCTCTCTCTCTCTCTCTCTCTCTTTCTCTCTCTCTCTCTCTCTCTCTCTCTCTCTATCATTTTCTTTCCGTGTCTCCTTTTTCTCTCCATGCATGTTTCCACCTTCCCCTTCGTTACCTCTTACGCACCAGAGAAGGAGAACAAGAAGGGGAGAGAAAGAACGGAAGGAAGGAAGGAAGAGAAATATGGAGAAGAAGGGACTAGTGATCTTTCTCTCTCACCTAAGACAATACCTGACACACCTCTGCTAATTGGACAGCAGAGGTGAGGAAGAAGAGGTCACAATAACGAGATGGTGGAGGTGGAGGTGGAGGGAGGAAGAGGAAGAGGTGGTGTGGTGGTGGTGGTGAATATAGATGATGGTATGGGTGGTGGAGAAAGAGTTGTGGATGGAGGAGGTGGTGGAGAAAGAGGAATATATGGTTGTGTTGGTGTAAGAATAGGAGAGGGTGGTAGTAGTGGTGGTGTTGGGGGAGGTGAGGTGAGAATAGTAGTAGTAGGAGGAACAGAAAGGAAGGAGAGAAAGAAAGGAAGGAGAGAAAGAAAGGAAGGAGAGAAAGAAAGGAAGGAGAGAAAGAAAGGAAGGAGAGAAAGAAAGGAAGGAGAGAAAGGAAGGAGAGAAAGAAAGGAAGGAGAGAAGGAAAGGAAGGAGAGAAAGAAAGAAATTGAAAGAGGGTCAGCATGGAAGGAAAGAGAGAGGAGTAAAAAGGAGAGAGAGAGAGAAGTTAAAAGAATGAGGAGATACCTAGAAATAACACAAAGAGAAGAAAGATAGAGAGACAAGGAAAAAAATAATTCAGAAGAAAGGAACAGAAGAAAGGACATAAAGAACAGGAGAACAGAAGGAAGGAACAGGAGAACAGAAGGAAGGAACAGGAGAAAAGAAGGAAGGAACAGAAGAAAAGAAGGAAGGAACAGAAGAAAAGAAGAAAAGAAGAAACAAGAAAATAAGAAAGAAACAGGAGAAAAAAAATATATATAAAAAACGGAAACATTTGCAAAAAAAAATGGAAAACAAACAAAAAAAAAAAAAAAACGTCAGAGAACATGAATATAATAATTATGTAGGTCTGCCTAAATGGAGGTTAATTGGTTCAGAGATGGCAAACCACAAATAGTAAACAAAACAAACAAAGCTATCAAAAGTCTACAATAAACAAACAAGAAGCAAAGTTTATCAAAAGTCTACAATAATAAACAAACAAGAAGCAAAGTTATCAAAAGTCTACAATAAACAAACAAGAAGCAAAGTTATCAAAAGTCTACTATAAACAAACAAGAATCAAAGTTTTACAATAAACAAACAAGAAGCAAAGTTTATCAAAAATCTACAATAAACAAACAAAAAGCAAAGTTTATCAAAAGTCTACTATAAACAAACAAGAAGCAAAGTTTATCAAAAGTCTACAACCATCAGAGCCAATTTTATCATGCAACCTCATTGAACCCATCTTCAAAAATAATGTAATCAATACATATTTTTTTTCTGGTCCCATATCCTGTTATTTTTTACTCATGACTAGATTACGTGTGAAAAAAATTGGTATATAAATTTTCATGATGCCTTGTTTGCAGTCAGACAGGCAGATGGAGACAAACAAACAGACAGACAGAGACAGAAAAAGAGACAAACAGACAGACAAGCAGAGACAAACAGACAGACAGAGAGAAACAGACTGACAAGCAGAGATCGTGAGAGAGAGGTGAGGAGGAGGAGAGAGGTGAGGAGGAGGAGAGAGAGGAGGAGGAAGAGAGAGAGGAGGAGAGAGAGGTGAGGAGGAGAGAGAGGTGAGGAGGAGAGAGAGAGAAAGAGAGGGAAGGCGGTAGTGTGGATGTAATTACTTTTCAATTAATTAATTATTCGACTCATTAATATAACAGTCACACTGATATACTCATGTAACATTAAGAAATATTTATATATGAATTTGTTTATATATTAAGAAATATGTATATATGAATTTTTATATACAGTATATAATTATGAGGAACCATTGATTTTTTTTCCTTTGAGGTCATCATTTAGAAAGAAGGTATAATTTAGGGATATGAGAGAGACAGACAGTGTGCGTGTGCGTGCGTGTGTGTGTACGAGTGAGAAACAGACAGGATAACACTGAAAATGTGTGTTAAGGAATTCGATACTTCAACTGTGTGTGTGTGTGTGTGTGTGTGCCAGCTTTATTGCACATTCCGACCCTATACTCACAATTACAGCTCATTCAGGATACACACATACAGACATACACCTACATTCATGCATAAACCTACATGCACTTCGTTTAATACACACACACAAGCTGGTCACACACACACACCCTAGCTGGTCACACACACACACCCTAGCTGGTCACACACACACACACACCAGCTGGTCACACACACACACACACACCCTCGCTGGTCACACACACAAACACACACACATAAAAAACCCACACACACACAAACACACACACATAAAAAACCACACACACACAAACACACACACATAAAAAAAACACACACACACACATAAAAAGGCCACACACACACACACACACACACATACCTTGAACAGTGCAGTGATACTTTAACTCGACACTCAATAAAGCACCATTGTGTTGTTTGTTTATAGAGGAATGTTGGCGTGGGTTGTCAGTGGCTGTGTGTGTGTGTGTGTGACCAGCCAGCTCGTGTGTGTGTGTGTGTGTCAAAGGAAGAACTGATATAATGGAGTTGAGTGTGTGTGTGTCTCTGTGTGTGTGTGTGTGAAAGGAAAATTTAATGTAGTGTGTGTGTAACAATGGAAGTTATAATGGTGTGTGTGTGTGTGAAAAGAAGATTTAACCTATTGTGTGTGTGTAACGAAGGAAGTTAGAATGGTTTGTGTGTAACGAAGGAAGATAGAATGGTGTGTGTGTGTACAAGGCACTACAAGTCTATAATAATTATATTCTCCACCTAATACATTAAATTTAATATCAACAATAATATTATCTTACCTTACTTGTGTTGCTGTCAGTCACACTCGTCACAATTCCTACGACGTCTGATCTGCTCCCAGTACCGTCACTTTCACAGATGGAAGAAGAATTACGTAAATTTTTCGATGCCCGGTGTGGATAAACTCGAAATGGAAGAACGGAAACAAAAGAGTTAATTAAATTTAATTATTATTGTAATTTGTTTGTTTGTTTGTTTGTTTTTAGTTAGCGTGTTAGAAATATGGAGCATACGTCGTATAGTATGGTATAATATGTCGTCTTTTTTCAAATCGCATATAATATTCAGGCTTGGTATATTAATGTTCCGTATTTATATATTTCACACATCCATCACCAACACACAACAACACACTTCCAATGGTTACTAGTTACCCGGTACTTCATTGCCGTACAAGTCGTTTCCAATGATCTACCCCAAAGCCTAATAACTGTGTGTTCCCTGATTTACACAGCGACTTGGTATCACATGGACTCATTTGTTTGTCCTTAAAATAACCGTATACATAAATTAGAATGAGATTGTACTGTGGAATTACAGGTTTATCACTTCTACACTTGTACTACACTCCACTGACGTCCACACCACGAGAGCACTTCACTACAACTGATTCCCTTGTGTATAATTGGGTTCATTCGCTAGTAACTCCGAACCACGAGTCGTGAGGAGTCATGAGTTCCATTCGAAGCATTCACTGACTGACGGGAGTTAGAGAGGGAGGGGAGGGGAAGGGAAGAAAAGGAGGGAGGTAGGAGGGTAGGTGGATGATGGAAGGAGGGAGGTAGGGTGGTTTGGTGATGGTGGGGAGAGAGGGACGGAGGGAGGGAGAGATGTAGGTATAGGTGGAAGGGAGGGAAGTAGGAAGAGATGTAGGGGAGGGGAGTGGAGGGGAGGGAGAGAAGGAGGGAGGTAGAGAGAGATGTAGGGGAGGGGAGAGAAGTAGGGAGGTAGGGTGGTAGCTGGAGTAGTGATGGAGGAAAAGAGAGTGAGGGTGGTTGGTGGGAGTGGAAAGGAGGAAGGTAGGGTGGTTGGTGGAGGAGGAATAGAGGGATATGTAAGGTGGTTGGTGGAGAAGGGATGGAGGAAAAGAGAGTGAGGGTGGTTGGGGGGAGAGGAGGTATGGGGTACGGTGGTTGGTGGAGGAGGGTGTAATAAACTTCGTAGTGCAATATTGGAATTATTATAATGAATATAATAATTAAGTAAGCAATGATTCAGTAATTGACTTACCTTACCCGGTTTATTAATTCACCTTCGTTGTGTTGGTTCAAGGAAGGTTCTCAGAGGTTAAATCCCCTATATTATTGCAAGTTTATCAACAATTATTTATTTTACGTGAGCTCTTACGATATGAATGCATTAACAAATATATAGTAATAGGGAAGATATGGTGTATGAAACAACCAATTACATTAAATTACTATAATTTATTGAATTCAGTCTTACACCAACAGAATTAATAAATTACTCACGTACTCACTTTCACTCACAAAAGCGCGTGACTCCCGTTTTCTTTTCAATGTCCTCGCGGTTCTTTTCCAATGTACGAGTATAATTTCCAATGTCCTCGTTTAATTATTGGTGCTATTTCAAGACCTTCCTACTCAATTTACTTTAATTAATAATCAATATCAATCTAACCACAAGCCTTGATAATTACAGAGGTTTGTTTCAGTCTCAGTAATTTTCTTTTCAGTGTCCTTCAAACCAACAGGAATTTTCAATGTCCACACAATAATTTATCACTTGTTTATCTTACCTTCCACTGTCAATTGATTATGTTTTCTATCCAATCAATAAGACAGTGCATTGCAATCACGAACGTTGAAGATTATAACTAGTGACGAGACCGAGTCATTAATCTTAGCTGTGATTTTGCAAAGGGTAGACAGGAGCTGATCTATTACGTGCGTATGCTCTGTGTGGTTGAAGTCAAGACTGCCGTTTTCAAATTTTCTCTACCCAACCAATAATTAGCTCCTCCCCCAACGTCTGGATCGATACTCACGGAGCCACACCCAACTATCTGAATATAATAACTGACTAGACTTAGTCTTCATATTATCTCATTTACACTCACTAGCTATACATGCAATGTAAATGCCGCCACATAAACTAATCATGGTAATTATCCACTTCACGAATCATATGAAAAATGAGGAAATTATCTGTGTGCACGATAAAATTAATATTAATAAGCCACGAGTGAGAAAACGAATAATTTAACGGCTACAGAGGGGGAGAAAACCACAGGCTAAAACACGAACGGTGTCTCCTGTTCCCACACACACTCCTGCCTTCACTTTCTCAATCACTAGGCTATGGCTACTAAAGCATTATTCCTATACTAAATTGATTAATATGTCACGATCAAATCTGACTCGTGACCAAGGGTGGCAGTACGGTACGGTACGGAAAAAATATCGTAATTCCGCACGCTTAAAAATATCGTACCATAATTTCGTACCTTACCCAAAGAACCGTACCATACTAGTACGAAAAAGTAAGATTTCGTACCGTAATTTCGTACCCAATACCGTACCAATGCCATAAATTACATCTCTAAAATTAATCAATTATATGAACCACCTCTGTAAACAGTTCCTTGTCCAGACTCAAGATTAAGTTCCTATAATTGTCTTTTGTTTTGTTATTAGTGAATATCACTGTAAATAGAGTAAGTGTGTGTGTGACTGTGGATGAGAGAAAGAGTCTATATAATAGCATTATAGGAGACATTTTTTTCTTTTTAGGAATGAACTTGCCAATGTATTTTTTTCTGGAACTTGCACTAAGTTACCAAGGGTGAAGGCTGCAGTATAGGATATTATTACAAGGCAATGAGGCATACATTGTGACAAAAACTAAAAGGACTCGACTTACTTTATATACACTGGAAGATTTTGCATTATGCCTCACGTTGTGAGCCAGTGTGAAAAAAACAAGATCTTGGCTTGTGCAACATTGCATATAATAATGTAGTAAGTAATTATTCATCAATTGACTTATCTTACCCGTTTTTTTTTTATTAATTAACCTTAATTGTGTTGGCTCAAAGAAGGTTTCAGAGGTTAAATTATTCCCCTTCATTGCAAGTTCCCTTTTTTTATCAACATATTTATTTTTAATGCGAGGTCTTCCGATATGAATGCATTTATAAATTATAGTGCCAAGGAATATGGTGTATGAAACCAATCACAATCGCTTTACTATATTTATTGAAAATTCCAGTAATACCAACATGAAATCAATTAAATATAGTCACACACGTTCACACTCATCCACACGCAAAAAAAAACTAGCTAACTAACTAAATACTAAAGTTACTCTCGCGAGTGACTCACGTTTTCTATTGGTGTCCTCGAAGTTATTGTCCTCGTTGTTTTCTTCCCGAGTACAATATATTCTCGATTTATTTTCCATTTTCTATGTTTTCCTATGTTCTTCAATATTTTTCTATTCTTCATTTTTCTATGTCTCCACCTCAGTTAATTTTCAATGTCACATCTTAATTTATCACTCATCATATCCACGTGAATGAGTGGACGAGAGCGAATATTACGTGTGTAACCAAGGTGTTACATTCCCCAAACACTCGTAATTCTATGGTGCTATTTCAGGACCCCTACTCAATTACTTTAATCAATAATAAATATAAATCTAATACGAGTTCGAGTATCTGGCCTTCACTGTCCCCCTGTGTCTTACGAGACGAGAGGTCGAGAGAGCCACGTATGTTACAAGATGGAAGCGAACTCGGAGTTCAAATTCATTCACGTATGAGTTTTTCTATACTCATACATGAATTGTCCTCCCACTCGCAATTTTCAATGTTCAAACACGCACCCAGCACTCGATCACGAATCATTAGTATGCTGAAACTGAATGAATACGACCATTGTAGGCTGCTACTCCACGAGAGCCTGGAGCGCCACGAAGAACGAGGTGTTATGCCGAAGCTAGTAGGAGATGAACTGAAGTTTAAAATGTGTGTGTGTGGTGGTGTGTGGATGGTTTGGCTGAGCTGGCAGCTTCACTTATGAGCAGGATGTCGAAGAAGGACATGTGGTTGCGTGACTTGACGAATCGGGTGGAGAATGTGGAATGGGCAGTGCAATGCTGCTTGCTATTGATAGCATTGACTAATTGCTTTACTTTTTTATGGTGTAGTTGGTGGCTGCTCAGCTAAATTTAGTGAGCAGCATGCTGTTTTGAACAGCAAACTATTCCTTTGACTAAATTTACCCTTTGACTGTCTTCACTTTTCATTCTATATCTGTTCTAATTTTATACTACAACTTATTACTAGTCTTTGCTATCCCCTCCTCTATAAAACCATAAATCCTATATGCAGTACCAACACAGTCCCTGCGCCCAATTTTTTTATAGAGTAACTAGGCTACACATTAGGCTACTATTGCTAAACATTTAGTCCCATTCAACTGTCATCACTTTTGATTCTATATCTATACTAATTTTATACTAATACCACTATAGTATTTCCTATCCCTTCCTCTATAAACCATAAATTATATATATATATATATATATATATGTCACTGTGGAATATATTGTCACCTGCTGAAATAACACAAGTCCTCTATTCCCTCTTTCCACCCCACCACCCATTCCTCCTCTCCTTCCACCCTACTATCCCCTCCTTCCACCATCCTCCCTTGTCTCTTCGTCCCCAGCATGTAGAGGAGCACATGTAACACGTATACATACACACTTAGACACACATATCCTACATACACACGTGTACACACAAAATTACTGATACTTTGATTTCCTTTCAGTGTAAAACGGAGTGTTTAGATTTTAGAAAAAGGACTAATGCCATTATGAATTGACAGAGGAGGGGGGAGGATACACATGTTTGATCAAGCTATCTAACTAGCCTAGCCAGTGCTGGTCACGGCAGCCATGACGGCTGCCTGCATTCTATAGTCTATATAAAAAAATAGTCTCTCTTGGTTTATTTCATTTTTTTTATTTATATATATATTTGTTTTATTTTATTTTTTATTTTTTTAGTTTGAGGATGATTTTGGTGATGATGATGATGGTGGTTGTGTAGGTGGGGCGGTTGGTAGAGGGAAAGGGGGCGTCACAATTCGCCAATCTGCTACGACCCCAGGGAAAAACTGGATAATCCCACCTGGCCGATAATAAAATCGGCCAGGTAAATCCTTCTCCTGTCTTGTCCGGTTCATTTGCCGGGCAAACATCACCATATGGTAAATTGTTGGGTGAGAGACAGAATCCATTATCCTATAATAAAACAAAATAGTACCTATGAAATATATTATAAAATGCCAATACATTATAATAATATAATACATTTGAAAATACGTCCATACCTTGCGTTAGCTAGAGACATACTGATGGATTGGCTGGTACTGGACCTCACTTTAAATCACGAGGGCCCCCAGCCAGGCTATAGCTCCTCCCCCCAACTGTGGATCGATATTCAGGCGCCACACCGCAATAGTTTGAATCCTACTGTCTGTCTGACTAGAACCTCGTATTATATATCATTCACACACCCAGCCATACATGCAATTGTAATAACGCCACGTAAATTAATCATGGTAATTATCCTCTTCACGAATCATATGGAGATTTTAAAAGAATATCTGTGTGTATGCAAATCAATAATTACAAAGCTTACGAGTGGGGAAACGAAGGATTTTTACAGTTACAGAGGGGAGGGACGCAGGCTCAAACAGGAACACTGTCTCCTACTCTACCTCACACTCCTGCCTTTCGCTTTCTCAACCACTAGGCTATGGCTAATGAAGTATTATTCCTATACTTAATTGATTAATATGTCACGATCAAATTTGACTCGCGACATACATACACCATGATAATTGAAGGATAAATTAGAAGTGCAATTTTTTTTTTTTTCTGTTAGCAGGTGCAGTAGTATGAACTTACATAATAGACTATACTGTACACATTTTTCATATTTGTCTTGGAATCAATAAAAGAAATCGACCAATAAAATATTAAGAGGAAATACTAAACAGACGTCAACATAAGCTTTGCATTTTATTAGAGGAGTCCCGAGTCACTGGACACGAACTGAACATGACAACGACAGTCTACGAGCAGACGAGTAGATGACTGTACAGTGTACACAGTACTACACACACACACACTAAAAGAGGGTTAAACCTTACAGTAGAACGTTCGTCAAGAAAATTATTTCGTTGCCTTTTCATCTGGATATTAGGCTATTTTTGACAGAGGACAGTGGAATTGATATTCGAATTTTTAATAAGGTACGGAAAGGGTACGAAAAGAGTACGGAAAATGCCCCCCAAAAATAACGTAATTTCGTACCGTACCGTACTTAACAAGAAATATCGTACCGTAATTTCGTACCGTACTTTTAGAGTAAAAAATAACATACCGTACCGTAATTCCGTACCGTACCATACCATACTGCCACCCTTGCTCGTGACAGAGGGATAGAGGGAGGGGTATGGAGGTTGGGGGAGAGGAGGGAGATGTAAGGTGGTTGGTGGAGGAGGTAGGGTAAGGGGGTTGGTGGAGGGGCGAGGGTTGCCTGTGTGAACAACGTGGTATATGACTCAGTATAGATGAGACGACTTAGTTGTGAAGATCTAGAATATTAAATAGATCTTGGTGTACAATACAGTCAGGCTTTACTGAGACAACTATAATAATAAATAATCCAAAACTATTTATTATACATCATCATAACTGTCTTGCCTTGAGCGATTTGTGCTAGATGACACCAAACGCTATCCAATTGCTAATGTTTGCCGAATGATGTCATCTGCAAATACGGAGATAACATTTTACAAACTCCTGCATTAAAGTTCCGAGCAATCTGAAACAACTCATTCGGATCCGATCAGAAGTTGCAGAAGAAACTCGAACTTATAAAACTGACAAAACTCGAACTTATAAAACTGACAAAACTCGAACTTAATAAAACTGACAAAACTCGAACTTATAAAACTGACTCTAGAACCATTTATCTTTGTGTTTAAGATGACGTATATATTATTTACACACAGAAAATATTGAATTATTATGAATAGTATAAGATAGAAATTATGTTAATTAAGGTGAGGTTATGTTGTTGGTATAAACTGGAAGGCTAGTGATTCCTCCTAACTGTGCCAGAAAACAGACGCCCTCGGTGGTACTAATAATAGGGGATCAGTTTCTTGGCATAGTTTGGATGAATCACAGACCTTACAGTTCAAAAACTAAATAATGTCCCTTAAATACTGTATAATGCTACTTCTATTTGTCACTCGCTAGTCTTTATAATATATAGGAAAGGAGAGGAGAGGAGAGGAGGGAAGAGAAGGGAAGGGAAGGGAAGGGAAGGAGAGAAGAGGAGAGGAGAGGGAAGGTAGAGGAAAAGGAAGAAGAGAAAAGAGGAGAGGGAATAGAGAGGAAAAGAAAAGAGGAAAGGAGGGAAGAGGAGAGGCGGGAAGGGTAGGAGAAGAGAGGGAGACTGTAACTAGAATATGTAGGGTAAGAGGTAAAGGGTAAAGGGAGAAGGTAAGGAGTAGAAGGTAAGGGATAGAAGGTAAGGAGTAGAGGGTAAGGGGAAGGGAGGGGAGGTGAAGGAAGGGGAGGGGAGGGGAGGGGAGGGGAGGGGAAGGAAGGCAGACTGTAAGTGGGACGTTTGGCAAATAACCTGATTAAACTTTGAGAAAACTGGGCCATTGAACAAAATCCCAGGTCAAGCGGGGATTACTGCTTGCTGTGACCTCCTCAGACCTTAACCCCTTCACTCTCTCCACCTCTCTCTCTCTCTCTCTCTCTCTCTCTCTCTCTCTCTCTCTCTCTCTCTCTCTCTGCATTTTATTACTGTCTCCTTATCCCCTCTCTCCCTTACTCTCTTTTCTCCTCCACTCTCTCTTCCCTCCTCTTTCCTACTCACCCTCTTTACTTCTTTATCTTCTTTCTCTTCCTTCACCTCCTCTCCTCACACACACACACACAAACAAATAAATAAATGAATACACAAATAAACACATACATACATAAGCATACACAAGCATACAAGAACACACACATATACACACAAGCATACAAACACACACACACACACACACATACAAACACACACAAACACACAAGCATACAAACACACACACACATACACAAGAACATACACACAAAAACCCCATGCAAGAACACACACTAACATACAAAAATATACACAACCATACAAGAACACACACACACTCAAAAATACATACAAAATCACATAAATGCACAGAAAACCCATACAAGAACACACACACACACACATACACAACCTTAGAAGAACACACACACACACACACATACACACACACACAAGCGGACCTTCATATTCCTGGCACACGGACTGCCACCTTAATATCACACCTACCCCGGACCACAAGGACACATGAAACACCAAGGGCCTGTCTCGCGTGTATGTGTGTTGGCAAAAGAAAATGACCCTTAAAGTATTCTGTGCATACGGGGGTCATTATTTTACCCACGGTGCCAGAGAACTTAATTATAGCAGCAGGCAAAAATAGCCCTTGTGATCATCTGGGTATTAAGGGTCAGTTTCGCTTGGCCTCATCCTCTTCACTTAGGTCCTTGTGGCTCGGAAAGTGGAGGTGAACAGAAGGACTTGTGGGAGTGAATTATTTTTTTTATTTTTTTTATTTTTTATTGTAATGAAAACTGCTACAGGTTACTTAAATGTTGTATGGGGGGAGTATTGTTGATGTGGGGGGTTGGGGGGGTGGAAGGGGGAATGGAGGCGGGGGGAGGAGGGGTATTGGTGGAGGGGGAATGGTGGTGGGAAAGGAGGGGGGAGTGGGAGTAATGTTGTAGGGGGGAATGGTGGGGAGGATGGGAGGGGGAGTATTGTTGATGTGGGGGGGTGGGGGGAAGGGGGAGTTAGGATGAGGGGAAAGGATGGGGAGTAATGGTGTAGGAAGAGGGAGTAATGTTGAGTGGGGAAGGGAGGGAGAGTAGGATGAGAGGGGGAGGGGGGAGTATGGTAGAAAGAGGGAAGGAGTGGAAAGGTGTTAGGAAAGGAGGAGAGAAATGAGAAGAAAAGGGAATGGAGAGGAAGTGTGTCAGAAGGAGGGAAAGAGAGAGGAATATGATAATGGAAGGAGGAAGGAAGGAATGGAAAGGAGAGAGAGAATATTCCACAGGTATTGAAGGAAAAGGGAAAAGGCAGGGAGAGGAAGAGAGAAGGAGGGTAAGAGGGAGATAGCAAGACTAGAATGAATGAGGAAGAACAGGAAGGAAAGAAGAGAACAGTGAAAGAGAAGGTAAAAGATATAAATAGACGAGAAATGTGGAGAGAATAAACATAATACAGAGAGGAAGAAGGAAAATTAAATAAAGGAAAGGAAATGGAAGAACACATCAAGGGAATATTAACAGAGAGAGAGAGAGAGAGAGAGAGAGAGAGAGAGAGAGAGAGAGAGAGAGAGAGAGAGAGAGAGATGAAAGAGGATATTATAAAGAGGAGAAAGCGAGAGGAAAGAGGAAAGGAGAGAGAGACAAGGAAAGGGAAGGGATAAAGAAGGAAATGTGAAAATAGTGAAAAATATTATGAAGACTGGAATAAAGGAAAAGAGTAAAGAAGGAGAGTGTTAAAAAAAGAATGGACAAGAGTAGAAGGTGGATAAAGCAATGGAGAAACAGAGATGAAAAGAGAGAAAGGCAAAATTAAGAGAATGTAAATAATGAATGAAAAATAGATGGAAGAAAAAAATGAGAAAGAATGCAGGGAAATGGGAACACAGTAATAAAGATTAGAAAAAGACAGAGGAGAACGAAAGGAGGATAGAGAAAAAAATGAAAAAAAGGAAAAGTGAAGAATATAATAATTAAAAGAAATACAAGAAAAGATTGGGAAAGAAAATATAAAACAAAAGAGAGAAAGGAAGAAAATAAGAAAATAAAAAGAATATAAGAATTAATAGAAATACAAGAAAAAGAATGGGAAAGAAAAGATAAAACAAAAGAGAGAAAGGAAGAAAGGAAGGAAGGAAGGGAAGGAAATAAGAAGAATGGTAAGCGATAATGCACTGCTAATAAACGAGGCAGTGGAGGAAAGGAGAGGAAAGGAGAGGAGAGGAGAGGAGAGGAGAGGAGAGGAGAGGAGAGGAGAGGAGAGGAGAGGAGAGGAGAGGAGAGGAGAGGAGAGGAGAGGAGAAGAGAGGAGAGGAGAGGAAAAGAGAGGAGAGGAGAGGAGAGGAGAGGAGAGGAGAGGAGAGGAGAGGAGAGGAGAGGAGAGGAGAAGAGAAGAGAGGAGAAGAGAGGAGAGGAGAGGAGAGGAGAAGAGAAGAGAGGAGAGGAGAGGAGAAGAAAGGAGAGGAGAGGAGGAACAGTGGGTAAAGAAAGTTAAATAAGGAAAAAAAAAAAATGGTGGAAATAGAAGAAGGAGATAAAAAGAAGAAACAGGAAGGACAGTGATAAGAAGAAAAATAAAGAGATAAAGATTAACACGTCAAAGAAGAAACAGGAGAAACATAGGAAATAATAAAAAAAGGTGATAAAATAGATACGTCAAAGAATAAACAGGAGAAGCATAGGAAAGGAATAAAACGAAGGAAGGAAATAGAGAAAAAAAAATGAATTAAGGCCCATGTAGTGGAGTTCAAGGAATAGAAGAGGAGGAGGAGGAGGAGGAGGAGGAGGAGGAGGAGGAGGAGGAGGAGGAGGAGGAGGAGGAGGAGGAGGAGGAGGAGGAGGAGGAGGAGGAGGAGGAGGAGGAGGAGGAGGAGAAGGAGAAGAAGGAGGAGGAGGAGGAGGAGGAAGAGGTGAAGGAGAAGGAGAAGGAGAAGAAGGAGGAGAAGGAGGAGGAAGAAGAGGAAGAAAAAGAAGAAGAAGAAGAATGTAGAAAAATATAAAAATAGGAGAGGATGAGAGAGAAGGAAGAGTGAATTATGAAGCTTCATAATGAAAACTGGCAAAGAGGTACTTGAATACAGGATGAGAAGAAGAAGAGGAGGAGGAAGAGGAAGAAGAGGAGGAGGAGGAGAAGGAGAGAGAGGAATGAGGAAGGGAAGAGGAGGGAAGAAGAGGAGGAGGAGAAGGAGAGAGAGGAATGAGGAAGGGAAGAAGAGGAGGAGGAGAAGGAGAGAGATGAATGAGGAAGGGAAGAGGAAGGAAGAAGAAATGGATGAAAGGTAAGATATATAGAAGTTATGTAGGAGGAAAAGAGAGGAAGAGAAGGAGAGGAATGATGAAGGGAATGAGTAATGTGAGAGAATGTAGTTGTGAGAAAGTGAAAGAGTAAGAGAATGTGAGTGAGTGATAATGTAAAAGTGAACCTCATGGAATCTATCACAATTTCACCACCATTTAATATTTCAATACCATTTTTTTCTTTTACTGTATTCAAATTCTAGATCATATTCCCGTTTTCCCTCACCGTACATACACACACACACACACAGGATCACAGCACACATACTGTACACGAGCACATATACACACACACAGGATTACAGGACACATACACACACACACACACACACAGGATCATGGCACACACACACGAAAACATACACACACACACACAGGATCATAGCACACACACACGAACACATACACACACACACACACACACAGGATCATAGCACACACACACGAACACATACACACACACACACACAGGATCATAGCACACACACACGAACACATACACACACACACACAGGATCATATATTTGGTGAACTAGAAGGCAACACATTTCCTCCAAAGTCTGCCAGACAACAAACACTACCTACCTAAGCCTACGAGTAAAGGGATCCCTGTTTTGTTGCATCGTTTGAGGAATCACAAGCCCTCGAAATCATCCAAATTAATAGCTCCCAAAACCCATTATCACACACACACACACACACACACACACACACACACACACACAGACTGTGATATATTTCCGGCTGTCAGTGCAAGTATGGATATAAAAGTTAATGAATAACATCTATTATTTTTGCCCTTGGTTATGGGGAGGTCGAAGAGAGAGAGAGAGAGAGAGAGAGAGAGAGAGAGAGAGAGAGAGAGAGAGAGAGAGAGAGAGAGAGAGAGAGAGAGAGAGAGAGAGAGAGAGAGAGTTACATAGAGTTACATAGAATCGCAGACCACAACAGACCTTACGGTCCACACGGGGTGATCTGATTAGAAGGTTACTGGTAAAGAATGAATATCTCCCCAGTGATAGTCGTAGGTAAGGATAGCAAAGTAGAAGGCTCTCTCCCCACCCTCCAATCCCTCCGGCCTGAGCCGTACTGGAAATAAAGTTAGGAGTCAGAACCTTGTGGAGTTGGTAGAGAAAACTCCACAAGGAAATTTTATAGGAAAGATAGAAAGTAGTTGAAATTTGGCTAACTTGCCATCTGTAATGGGCAAAAAATTATTCATTAGTAAACATCGAAAGACGGGGATTAGATGCAAGGTGTTTATCAAGGCGACGTTTGAAGCTATCTACTGTGTTACATTCTATTACGTTACGGGGAAGCCCATTCCATAAGTTGACGACTCGGTTAAAAAAGAAATTCTTGGATTCGTGTGAGTTAAAAGATTTACCTATGATTTTACAGCCATTACCTCTCGTGTAGTTTGATTGATCGATATTGAAATATTTGTTGCAGTCCATATTGTCTATGCCTTTGATTATTTTGAATACCTGGATTAAGTCGCCTCTCAATCTACGTTGTGCTAATGGGAATAGATTCAATTTATTTAGCCGCTCTTCATACGTTTTGTTTCGTAGACATGGTATCATTTTAGTAACTCTACGTTGGACTCGTTCCAATTTTACTATATCTTTCTGGTAGTACGGGCACCAGGCTTGGACACAATATTCCATAAGGGGACGGACCAAGGAATTATACAAAGTGAGGATTGTATCTTTAGACTTATACTCGAATGCTCTGCCAATAAAGCCGATAGTTTTATTTGCTTTCTTAATTACTTCCGTACATTGCTGACTGGGTTTTAGGTTACTTGATATTGTGACCCCTAAGTCTGTCTCTTGATCCACGCTTTTAATTTGATTACCATTTAACGAGTAGTTTGCAGTTACGTTACGATGTCCGATATGGAGTACTTTACATTTATCTGCATTGAAGGACATTTGCCAAGTTTTCGCCCAATTCGACAATTTATCGAGATTATCTTGCATTTCTTTAGTTTGTGCGTTAGTGAGTACTGTATTTGCAATTTTAGTGTCATCGGCAAACTTCGATATTATGCATGAGAGACCTTCATCTATGTCGTTTATGTAAACTAGGAAAAGGATTGGGCCTAAAACTGACCCTTGTGGCACCCCGCTCGTAACGCCAGTCCAATTAGATGATTTACCATTTATTACCACACGTTGTTTACGGTTTCTTAGCCAGTTCTCTATCCATCTTACGGTGTCGCCTTGGATTCTGTGAGATTTTAATTTAGTTATTAAACGTTTATGGGGAACTTTGTCAAAGGCTTTTTGGAAATCTAGATAAATTATGTCTACTGCTTTACTCTTATCATATTCGTTAAAAATGTCATTTAAAAAGTCTAATAGATTCGTTAGGCAAGAGCGTTTATTGCGGAAACCGTGTTGAGTGTCTCTGAGTAAGTTATTTTCCTCTAAATGATATGTAAGTTTATCTCGTATGATTGTCTCTAACATTTTGCATACTACTGAGGTTAGGCTGATAGGGCGATAGTTACTAGGTAAAGATTTGCTGCCTTTTTTAAATATTGGTGTTACGTTAGCGAGCTTCCAATCATCAGGTATTGTTCCAGTGTGTAAAGAATAGTTAAATAGCAGAGTCAGAGGTTTTACTATTTCGCTTTTAGCTTCCTTTATTACGCGAGGGGAGATCGTGTCAGGCCCAGGTGACTTATTTACATTTAATTTATCAATACATTTGATTACGTCATTTTCTGTTATGCTGATATTATTTAAAACCTCGGTGTTTTCATTTTGGACTGTTGTTTCAGCTGGAATATCGTTCGGGTTTTCTATAGTAAAGACTGATGCAAAGAAAGTATTTAGGATACTACTCATTCGCTCTTCATCTGTCGTGAAGTCCCCATTTTCATCAAGAATTGGACCGATAGTTGACGTAAGTACTTTCTTTTGTCGAATATAACTGTAGAACTCTTTCGGGTTTGTCTTACTCTGATTTGCAACGTGTTTTTCAATTTCCTTTTTACTCTGTTTGATTAACTTTTTGGCTTTTCTTCGTAAGTCTGTAAACTTGGCACGGTCGTCATTATTGGCTGTGATTTTTACTTTATTATGGGCGTTCTTTTTGGCTCGTAAACAATCGGCTATATCTTTACTCCACCACTTGGGCTTTAAATTTTGTGCTGAACGTCGGTTTTTTAATGGTATGCTATCCCTGACCGCTTTTGTGTACGCATTAGTGAAAAAGTTCCATTGTGTATTTATGTCAATAGTGTCTCGCAGACATTTCCAGTCGGTTTCTTTTAGTATCGCTCTGAGTTGGTTGAAATTGGCTTTTCTAAAATCGGGGATTTTTTCGTAGCTGTACTTTATGTCGCTTTTGTTAAAATTTATACTGAAAGTTATTATGCGGTGGTCGCTATTGGTAAATTCTTCACCTACGTTAGTATTCTCTATCATGTCTTCGTTTGTTGCAAATACTAGGTCAAGAACATTATTTCCGCGAGTTGGGCTGTTGACATATTGGATAAGGGAGCTCTCTTGTAAGTTAGTGTAAAGATCTTGACCATAATGAGCTGATAACGGTTCTCCCCACTTTGTTACTGGTAAATTAAAGTCACCAAGAATTATGGAATGTTGCGTGTTAATAATTTCGTTTAATTGCTCATAGATATCACGGTCGGTTTGTACAGGTTGAGCTGGGGGTCTGTATAATAAAGCTAACAAAAGTTTCGCCCCACAATTATTTCTAATGAGTATATAAAGTGTATCTACGTTATCAATATGTGGCTTTGATAATAGGATTGGTTTAAGATCGTCTTTAATATATAATAGAACTCCGCCTCCCCTTTTATTTGTTCGTCCTTTTTCAAATATTGTGTAACCGGGAATTTTATACTCTGCTAGGAAATCTCTGCTTTCAGTATTTAGCCACGATTCGGTTATGCCGATTATATCATAATTTTCTGTGAAAGTTAATTCCTCTAAATCTGTAAATTTGTTATGGATGCTGCGAGCGTTTACGTAAAATACCTTTAAGCTATTTCGGTTTACTCTATTTATTTGTTTTACGTTACCTGACCTTGACGTACCTGGGTAGTCCCGTTTTTTGATCGGTGGTTGATGACCGCGTCGTTCAGCAAACGTCCGAAACGGGCTGATCCCACCTGGTTCAAATGGACACCATCATCTGAGAATAAAGAGTTATCAAAAAAGAAGTTGTCCCAGGTGTTGATGAAATCGACGTTCTCCTCGTTGCAGATGCTGGCAAGTCGTCGGTTGATGCTGGTGGCGGTGTTGTAGAAGCGGGTGTCGGCTTGTCTGCGGGGGATGATTCCAGAAAGTATTATGTTGTTAGTTTTCTCCTTGAACTTACCAATCATCTTACGGTACTTGTTGAGTAGCTCCTCCGATCGGGTCTTCAATACATCGTTGGTTCCGACGTGGATGACGTACGTGGTGTTGTCGGGGGCCTGGCGTGTCACTTCATCCACTACGTCGGTCACGTCGTCTAGGCCGCCACCTGGGATGCAGAAGCGCTTCCTAGTCTTGGGTGCTCGACCACAAAACTCGGAGAGTTGACCCCTTACCATGGAGTCACCAACCAGCCTGACCTCGGTGTCGTCTTCATCGTCGTCTTGTGCCAGGATCTTGAAGCGGTTTTGACAAGTAGTGATGGGTATGATGTTCTTCCTGGGTCGTGTGTTGTTCCTGACGACAGAGAGAGAGAGAGAGAGAGAGAGAGAGAGAGAGAGAGAGAGAGAGAGAGAGAGAGAGAGAGTGTGTGTGTGTGTGTGTGATTGGGTGAGTTAGTTAGTTAGTGAATGAGTAAGTGAGTATGTGTGTGTGTGTGTGTGTGTGAGAGAGAGAGAGAGAGAGAGAGAGAGAGAGAGAGAGAGAGAGTATATATATATTTGAATTTTCTCTTTTTCTTTTCTTTCAGTATTCCAACGGTTTCTCTCTTCGTGTCTCCTTCTCTTTTCCATTTCCCTGCGTCCCTCCTTCCTTATTGTTCCCTCCCTTCCATTGTTCCCTTCCTCTCTTTACTCTTTTACCCTTTATCCTCTCTCTCTCTCTCTCTCCCTTTCTCTCTTTTCTTGCTTGCAGCTGCTGTACATGGTGTGGTATTTGTGTTGCTCTCTCTCTCTCTCTCTCTCTCTCTCTCTCTCTCTCTCTCTCTCTCTCTCTCTTTTTTTTTTTTTTTTGTCTTTCTATCTGTCTTTATCATTCCCTTCCTAACTCTCTCTCATCATTTTCTCTCTTCCCTCTTCCATGCATTTCTCTCATTTTTTTGTGGTTATCTCCCTCCTCTTTTTCTCTCTTCTCTCTTCCATGCTTTCTCTCTTTAATCTCTTCCTCTTCCCTGCTTGCCTGCTTGTGCTTTCGTCTCTTCCCTTTTGCCTGTTATTATGGTTTTCCTTCCTCAATGCTTGTCGTCTCTTCCCTGCTTTCTCTTTTCTCTCTCCTTGTGTGTGCTTGCATCTCTCCCATCCAAGACTGTTTGCTTCCCTCCCTCCCCCTCTTTCTCTGCTTGCATATACCTCCCTCTTTGATCCTCTCTCCCTCCCTTCCTCCCTCATTTCCTCTTTCTCTCTCCTTCCTTCCCTTTCTCCCTCCTTCCTTCCCTTCCTCCCTGCATCTTTCCTCTCTCCTTGCCTCCATTCTTTCTCTGCTTGCCTCCCTCCTTTCCTCTGCATTCCTCTCTTCCTCCCTGCTTGCCTCCATCTTTCCTCTCTCTCTCTCTCCCTCCTTCCCTTCCTTGCTTGTTAATTGGCTTCCATCCTCTCCTCCTTCCTTCCTGTTCCAAAAGCCTCCACCCGCCCCTCCCTCTCTCTCTCTCATTGCCTCTGTTCACCACATAAATTATAAAAATATCACCACCACGCATCCTGGAGAGAGAGAGAGAGAGAGAGAGAGAGAGAGAGAGAGAGAGAGAGAGAGAGAGAGAGAGAGAGAGAGAGAGAGAGAGAGTTGGGGGGAGAAGGTAAAGAAAAATAGTAAAATGAGAGAGAGAGAGAGAGAGAGAGAGAGAGAGAGAGAGAGAGAGAGAGAGAGAGAGAGAGAGAGAGTGGGGGGAAGGTAAAGAAAAATAGTAAAATGAGAGAGAGAGAGAGAGAGAGAGAGAGAGAGAGAGAGAGAGAGAGAGAGAGAGAGAGAGATCATGAAAGCAATGTTGAAAAAAACAAAAAACTATCGATACGTAACTCCAACAAGGAACCCTATGTGTGATGTAGTCAGAATTGTAGGGCTACTGCTGAATCCTCCAAACTATTCCAAGCAACAAGGGGAACACCATTATTTTTGCTCTTCTGGTCCTGTTTCCTAGCATATAATATTATACTTTGGAGGAATCATGGCACTCCAAAGTACAAAAAAAAAAAAAAAAAAATACCCCCTTTTAATAAACCTCACTAGAGTTTGGAAGTTTTTAGCTACGGCCTAAGCCGAGAGCTCTAGGTTTTATCCGAATTATTGTTCTTGTTCTTGTTCTTCTTGGGGCGACCACTTCTTAAAAGGGGTTCAACTCACTCACTCACTCTCTTCCTCCCATCCATTTTCTTTTACCGACATTGAATCATTTATTATTATTATTATCATTTTTTTTTCTTCTTGGGGTGACCACTTCTTTAAAGGGGTTCAACCAATATTTAAGAGGTTCAACCGAGAGGGGGTTCAACCGAGGGGTTCACCCTCAATAAAAAGGGTTCATTTTCAAAATTTCAATATAACAATATGAATACGAAAATCCAGATAAAACATAATTAATATTTTTGAGACCTTTAAATATGGATATTTTATTATTTCATTTGAATCATTAAGAGCCGGAGCTTTTGAAGGGTTTTCCTTCATGTTCTTGTTATTTTATTTATTTACTTTTTCATTTTTCATTTTTTTTTTGTTTTGTAGTTCTCCGGTATCATATCATTGTTAACTTTCACTCGAGTCCAACCAACAAAATAGGTTACCGCAAATCGAATGTCTCACTCGAACGTATACTCTACCCTTACCCTGACCACACACACACACACACACACGTACACTTACACGTACATTTCATCCCTTGACCGCAGACACACACACGTATGTACATACCATGGATATCACACACACACACACCACTAACATCCTCTTTCTTCCTTTACACACACACCACGAACATTCTCTTCCTTTACACACACACAAACACACACACACACACACTAGACCACGTGGTTGAGGTGGTGGTGGTGGTGGTGGTGTGAAGGGAAAGGAAAATAAAACCCAAGGAAATGTTAATGTTGTTTCTACCATTCACCATCACCATCACCATGACTATTATTACATCACTATTATCTCATCCATCACCACCACCACCACCATCATCATCATCATCATCATCATCATCATCATCATCATCATCACTTCCTCTTTCTTCTCCATCACCATCACCATTATCAACACTTCTTTCTCCACCACCACCATCACCACCATTACCACTCCTCCTTTCCCCTCCACCACCACCACCATCATCACTTCCTCTTTCCCCTCCTTCCCCTCTCATAGTCCCAAGTGGAAATGAAGAGGCAGTTAAGTAAATTAATGACCCCTATTACCACCACTACCACCATCATCCCTCACCCTTAGAGAGAGAGAGAGAGAGAGAGAGAGAGAGAGAGAGAGAGAGAGAGAGAGAGAGAGAGAGAGAGAGGTAAATTAAAATCAAATGAACCTCAAGCCTTCTCCTATTTATATTATGCAGTCGCAGTTTTTCTTTTCTTTTGCTAACCATCCAAACTCATCATTCTGTTGTTGGTGAATTTGAAGGAAAACTGATTCCTCCAAACTATTACCAAGAAACAGACCCCCCCCCCAGTCGTAACATTGAGGTCGTCTGTTTCCTGACATAATAATATAGTTTGGAGGAATCAGTAGTAGTCCTCCAATATATATACAGTAGACCATCAAGGAAATAAAAAAAATCTCCCTTTAATTACGATATCATAACGAGGGACTGAACTATTCACCCATTTGACACCAGGGTTTTCTCTCTCATTTTAGGGACCTTTCAATTTTTCAACAGCCCATTCCTTCCTTATATTTCCTTCGTTCCTGCTCTCCCATCTCTACATGTTAAGGGGTGGTTTTATTTCATCTTCAAATCATGCTCATATTATTATATTGAGATTGGCCCAGGTTCCAAAGGGGAGATAAGAACTACATTATTGTCTTGGCTATAAGGTGCTGATATAATCTCATGTTTGTATACTGACGGTCACATTGTATACATATATATATTATATATATATATGGTAACTGTTGTTGGTGAGTCAGAATGTACACACGACACAGTAAGTCATCGTATACAAAGAGATAGATAGAGATATACCTTGTGTTTACTCCTCTGTTCTGTGTGTGTGTGTGTGGGTTGAGGGTGATTACTGATGGTCACACTGTATATATATTATTATTGTTATATATTATACCTGTTGTTGGTGAGTCAGGAGGTAAACACGACACAGTTAAGTCATCGTATACACAAAGAGATTGATGGAGATACCTTGTGTTTACTCCTCTGTTCTGTGTGTGTGTGTGTGTGTTTGGTTGGAGGTGATTACTGACTGCGACAACAGACATAATTATATGATTGGGTAATGACAATGTGTACTGTTAAAGGTGGAAGTATAGTGTAGGTAAATCTGGAGCAAATTATTAATCCAAACTATTTCAAGCAACAGAACACCATTATCTTTGTTCATCTGGTCCTGTTCCCTGGCATATTTTGGAGGAATCAAGGCACTCCAGTGTAACAAAAGTGAATTATCCTCTGAAAGGTAATGGTAGTAGGTTTATCCAACAGTGGTTATGATGGTGAAGGATAATTATGTATGACTGTGTAATGTTAATTGAAATAGAAGTAATATTGCCTACGGTAATTTTCAAGATACCAAGAATACAGTACCGTACACAGAATTATGTTGTAAGCTGAATGTTATAATTTATATCTATTTCAGTTTTTATTTTGTATTTTCTAATTTATGGTGTCTGCTGAATGTTCTAATTTCTTACTTTTTTTTTATTTTTTTTTATTGTGTATGCTGAAAAGTTCTATTTCTTTTTTTTTCCTCTTTTTTTTTTTTTTTTTTTTTTTTGTGCACTCTTTCTATACGTGTGACCCAAGTTACGTATTGTGTTTTACCACTTGGCCTTGTTGTGAGGGACACTCGTGGCGCCAGTAGGCCGAGGGGGAGGGATGCGTCACGGGACATCTTCTTAAGGGGCTTAGGTGATGTAGTCAAAACATTGGAGGTTAGTGAGTCCTTCCAACATTACCACGAAACACCCACTACCTATATCCCTCCAAACTTAGTGAGTCCTTCCAACTTTACCACGAAACACCCACCACCCATATCCCTCCAAACTATGGCTACAATTATGAGTTATTATTCATTCTATTTTGACACAATAGGTCGAAGAAATCAGTAGCAATCAATTCGTCTTAAAAAATATATTAAAAAAATGGGCTGTGTTTACGAATGTGTCGACGATTTTGAGGCTATGATTCATCCCTAGTAAACTTGAGATCTGCTCTGTGGTCTAGCTTACAGCCTTAGATGATTATGTAGAAGATTATATTGTGAGGGTAGCGGCATGTGACCCTCTTAAGTTCAGTTCAGGGGAGGAGATGTTGTTAGCTCTCCAATTAGTTCTTCAATTAGCCGATATCAAAACAGATTACTGTACACCCTAGGGCAAATATAGATCATAAGGGTGGGGAGAGGGAACCAAACACACATACACACACACACACACATACACACACACACACACACACAACACAACACAACACAACACAACACAACACAACACACAGCACAACACAATACACAACACAACACAGCAAATAATAGATAGACAGCGACGGAATGCATAAGTTAGTTACAACCTTGGGAACAACAATAAGGCCGTAGTAATGATGGACGTATGAGGGGGAGAATAAAGTTTTGACCACAACTACTGTATAGCCTACTTACTACCAAGATCTACTAGACTACCCACGTGGTGTCTCAGGCTCTAAACCCGGCCCTCCTATGTCAGTCACGCCTACGGTATCACAGGAGGGGCGTGTGTGACATGACGCCTGCTTCCTGCTTTATAAGAGACAATAATATTTCAATCGAAGGGGGCTTATAGAACGACCCCCTGACTTATAGAACGACCCCCTGACTTATAGAACGACCCCCTGACTTATAGAACGACCCCATGACTTATAGAACGACCCCATGACTTATAGAACGACCCCATGACTTATAGAACGACCCCATGACTTATAGAACGACCCCCTGACTTATAGAACGACCCCCTGACTTATAGACATCATTCTAATATACTTTATCCTGAAAGAAGTTACTGATAAAAGATATATTGATTGAAGTTATACTGATTGAAGTTATACTGATAAAATATCCCTCCCTACAGAAACCAAGACACACCCCGAGGAGGAGGTGGAGAAGGAGCAGCAGCAGGAACCAGCAGAGGACCAGGCTGCAGGTGTGTGTGTGTGTGTGTGTGAGAGAGAGAAGGAGAGAGAGAGAGAGAGAATTAGTTAGTTAGTTGTGTGTATGGTGTGAGAGAGAGAGTGTAACCAACCAACTAACTAACCTAACCTAACCTAACCTAACCTACCTACTGACTGACCCACCCACCCACAGCTGGAGTACTGTTACTGTTATTACGTTACAAGGCGAGTGTTGTGTTACGATAGCAGGCCTCGCTGTCTTAATGAGGGGGCTAATAATAATAATAATAATAATAATAATAATAATTACATACACGCTGGTAATAACATAACTAGGTAGTAGCAACAATATTACTTTTTCCGCTCCCTTTCAGTTCTAAGATTGTCCCTCTTTTCCTTCTCTTTCCTTCCTGATTTCTATCCCACATCTTTATCACCTGCTTCTGGCGCTATATGACCTCGCTGTTGCCGCGCCTAATACCAAACAATCAATCAATCAATCAAATCTCCCATGTCCAATTTAGTCGCTCGTTAATTTCACTGTGTCTCGGTAGGTGTTTATATAAGCACTCGATACTTGCATTGTGACAAGCCGGTTGAGGTGACGTGAGGTCGCTGTGGTATGCTCGTGTCTGGTTACCGTATAGGCTATTGGGGTTGGCTTAGGATAGATTACGTTACCATCGTCTCTTGTTATGTCACCACCACCAACCAGCCTTCAATGATGTCCAACCATCTGAAAGTTTTATATATTATTGTGTAAAAACGGGACACCAGTTTTACTATAATTATGTTCATTACAAGTAGGGCTGAGACAGTAATTAATAATGTTAAGATTAGAATACGGTTTTTTTTTTCTTTACCTATTCGCACGCAATCATTCATAAGCTCGATTATATCATTTTAGACAAGCCCCATCTCTGACTGGTTAACACATCCCTCGTATTTTTGGTATATATTTATAGTCCTCTTCTACATATTTTTGTCCCATGCAGTGTATTCGTTTTCTGTGATGATTTATCGTGTACGTTTTCTGTGTTTCAGATGGTGAGGGAAGTGAAGAGGCGGCCACTGGGGAGGAGAATGGTAAGATATTTGGTTCGTCCTCGTAAATTTGTTAAAGTATTTCGTTATGGTGAGATTTTTGTTTTTCTCGTCATTGATTGATTGGTGGGTTGATATTAGGTGCCGCATCAGCGAGGTCAAATAGCGCCAGAATAAGGTGATAGAGAGGTGAGACCGCAAACAAGAAAGAAATAAAATGAAAAGAGGGACAGTTATTGTCATTTGTAAAGCATTTTGTTATGGTAAGGTTTCTCTCGACATTTGTATAGCATTTTCACGGTCAAGATTTTCTCATAAATATGGTGAAAAAAAAATAATGCACACGAATTGTTGGTAATAATTAAGAAGATTTTAAAGTTTTAAAGTAGAGAGACTAATTTGTTTTTGTTTCTCAATATAAAATAGTAAATAGAAAAGGATAGTGCACTTTATTATTGTTTGGGTATGAAATGAAAAGAGAGAGAGAAAATAATGCGTTGTAGTGTAGAGAGAGTGAGTGAGTGAGTGAGTACTTAGGAAGGATTGATTTAGGAGCCAAAGTTTTAATGAAATTCGTGAACTCCATGCATGCACTTGTTGTTATTTTAGCCCAAGAGGAAGAAGCCAAAGGTGAAGAGGAGAAGGAGGAGAGTAAAGTGGACGGAGAGGGAGGAGGAGATGAGGAGGAGGAGGGAAGCTGCGAGGGAAAAACCACTGAGGAAGGAGGAGAAAGTGAAGAAGTCGTAGATGGAGAAGTGGAAGGAAAGGAGGAGGAGGAGGAGGCGACGGCAGAGAAGGCCACCGAACAGGAAGGAGAAGAAGGAGGTGAAGAGAAGAAGGAAGAAGAAGAAGGGGAAGCGAAAGAGGATGGCAAGGAAGAGGGAGGTGAAGGAGGAGCAGAAGAAACCAAGGAAGAAGAGGCGAAGGAAGGAGAAGAGGCAGAAGCAGCAGCGAAGGAAGAGGAAGGAGAGAAAGGAGAAGAGAAGGAGGAGGAGGAGGCGAGTAAAGAGGAGGAGGAAGCAGCACCATCAACGGAGGAGGAGAGTGAAGGAGGGAGTGGGGAAGGAGGGGAGGGGGAGGGGGAAGGTGGGGAGGAGACAACCAAGGAGGAGTAGGTTAATCACTGATACTGCCAATACTAATAATAAATAGAATGATAATAATAAGATCTCTCTCTCTCTCTCTCTCTCTCTCTCTCTCTCTCTCTCTCTCTCTCTCTCTCTCTCTCTCTCTCTCTCAAGTAACCTGTTTTTGTGATAAATGAACGAGCTGGAGACCGAATGAAAAACAAATAATAATAATAATAATAATAATAATAATATGCTTTCCAGTTAAACAAAAAATTTGGTTTTAGGGTTTCGTTTTCTGGCTGCTTTAATCAACCAACCCAAATTTACAAAGAAGCAGAAATAAGAAAAAAAAAAAATACAATGTTGACACAATCCCCTTACGTCAGTCAATCAGTCAATATTCTTGAAACTAAAGTAACAGACTATATATATTAATAAGCTTCCAAGTCAGACCAAAACTTCCTCATCAGTGTTGTTGGTAAATCTGGAGTAAATGATTCCTCCAAACTATTCCAAGTAACAGAAAAACCATTAATTTTGTTCATGGGGTCCTGTTTCCTGGCAGGCATATATACTTTGGAGGAATCAAGGCACTCCAATGTAACAAAAGGGAATGAATTACCCACTTAATAATATTGGACTATCAACTGACTGACTGTATTATTATTATTGTCATTTTGTTGTTGTCTTTTTTCTCCAGTAGTGTGTTTCAATATCTCAAAGTGACATTACATTTATTTCCTTGAGTCAATAATGTTCTTCTCCAACTCAGTATCTCTCCTTGTGGTATCATTTAGTACTTTTTTTTAGCAGCAGTAGATGTCTCGATGAATTAAGGGACCCTGTGATGTAGTCAGAAAATTGGAGGTAGATGAGTCCTTCAAATATTGCCACGAAACAAACACCATGCACCTGTATAAAAGGAACGTTTGTGGTTTCGTGGCATAGTCAGGAGGAATCAGAAGCCTCCAATTTCCATAGACGATCATCACAAGGTCCTTAAAGGGTAATTATTCATTCATGTTTGCTGTGAATTGTGGGTCACTAATTGAAGGGACTAAATGTTTCTTTCAGTTGCATAAACGACAATTGACTTTTACCAGCACACGACTATCTAAAACTTATCAAATCGGTCTGATAGTAAAATATTTGGTTACACATGATTATATTTTAGGGCCAGGGTTTCTCATGCTTTCACGTTAAGCAAAATACAAATACGTCACAGGGGTTCAAGAGAGTTAAAGGGCATGAAGACTCTTCTATTGCTGCTGTCTGTCTGTAATTTCAATACTCTCTCACTGTTCTTAGACTGTTTTCTATTCTGTGAACACGTAAACACATTAGTATACATGCATACTTATACATAATATGCACCTCCCTCCAGAACACATTAAAACATGGAAAAAATACATACATACATACATAGATACATACATTAGCGCATATGCGTATGTATATAATAATTATGGTAATAAGTAGTTATAATAATAATAATGATTCCTTCTGCTTTAGTATGCTTGCTCATGGTTAATTAAGAATTATTCAAGAGGTTTGGAGTGAACGAAAGAAATCAATTCATCTCAGATTATACCAGACATATCACCGTCCCACATATCATCATCACATCTTGCCTTAAACTCCACACAGTTATCGATAAGTTAAGGTAAGGTAGGTGCGTTTTCGTCACAGCATCTGGTACCCAACTCAAAACAAAGATACAGAAACTCAGAACTCAAAACGAAGAAATATATGGAAAGTCGTGTAGTGTGTGTGTGTGTGTGTAAAAATGGAAACCCGAATAGAAGTAAAACAAATTGAGATAGTTTGGATTCTAAATGCTGTAACGAAAGACGACCCCCCACCCACCCACGAGTATACCGTGAAAAGAATTAAAATAATACGACCTACATTTATAATTAATACATGCCGTGTGTGTGTACAGCGTTTGGTAGGTAAGGTAATAAATGCACTGTGAGTAAAGGGGGTCATTTAGGTGTTGGTGTTGGTGGGTGGTGGGTATATTATATTGAGTTTTTAGTGATTCCTTTTCCTCTTATCAATATTAAAACACACACACACACACACACACACTCTTCCTCAATCACACACACACACACACTTCCTCAATCCCACACACACACACACACACTTCCTCAATCACACACACACACACACACACTTCCTCAATCACACACACACACACACACACACTTCCTCAATCACACACACACACACACACACACACACACACACACACACATCCTTACCTAGTTTGGAGGGACAAGTTGCCAAGAAAGTCGACCACCTCCACCAACCACCACGACAACAACAACAACAACAGATGACCCTCTCGTAATTAGACAACTCGGGCCGTAGACAAGAACAGCGTGTATTTCTTCAGTATTCCAATGAGAGGATGTTTGAGGCCTATGTATGTCATTTTGGTGTCAGTGTATGTAGAGTTTGTAAGGCTGTGTGTGTGTGTGTGTGAATGTGGCATAATAATGATATTGTTGTAGTAGTTGTTTTTTGTTTGACGAGTGAAGAACGTGTTGGATGGATGGGAGGGAAATGCAGAAAATAAAATAATTATAATGATCAAGTTAGTTTGTCTGTTTGTTTTGAATTATATACAACTGATACTGAAAACACTGCCATAGGAAAAAAAAAATATTGATTGTATTTAGAATGATTGCACTATTGTTGTAATCTGTAAGACTTTATTCAATTTAATTTTACATTGTATTATCATAAACATTTAATAAGAGTCCTGAAATGTTGTGGGTGAATTGGAGACAACTGATTCCTCCAAACTTTGCCACGAAACACATTGGTAGAATCAGATTGCCTTCAATACTTCATTAAGGGGGTGCGGGAGTAGGGGACAGGCTTGGGGGAGGGGGACTGGGGGGTGCGGGAATAGGGGGACATGAGGCTTGGGGTGGATAGAAAGCCTGTAACTTATTCCCGCACCCCCCTAACCTCCCCCACCCCCAAGCCTGTTCCCCTACTCCCTCACCACTCAAAAAATCCCCCCCCCCCCACCAAGCCTGTCCCCCTATTCCCGCACCCCCTTAATCACAGAATCCCATCATAATTAAGGACCCTGTGATCGTGTATGAACATTGGAGGCTTTTGATTCCTCCTCACCATGCCAGGAAACAAACTCCATCTATATAATAGGTCGTGTTTCGTGGCACTATTTGAAGGACTCGTTTATCTCCACTTTTCATTGACTATAATTATCAAGGAGGTCATCTTAATTAAATAGTTGCTGAAGTGACACTGTTGTTCTTGAATATGTTCCATGTTTTGTTTTCCAGGATATTGATAGATAGATAGATAGATGTTTTGGCATTGTTCAACCATTACGAAATTAATTAATGATATATAAGTGTTTATTATATTACTAATGTCATATTTAGTTGTTCAAAAAGATTACATTAATATTATCGAATTAGTTTGTGTGGAAATAATAATAATAATAATTACTGTGTTGCTTTGGTGGTTCGAAATTCATTATTACACTACGATAATGGAATACTGTGTGTCAAGATAAATAAATTAATATTGTATTACTTATTCATTGGTGATTAAAAAAATTATTATGAGTGTGTGTGGAAATAAACGAGTGTACTATTTTGATGTTGTACTGTTGCAAGGAAACTATCTCGAACCATTTTGTGTTGCAAGGAAACTGTCTCGAACCATTTTGTGTTGCAAGGAAACTGTCTCTTACCATTATATGTTGCAAGGAAACTATCTCGAACCATTTTGTGTTGCAAGGAAACTATCTCGAACCATTTTGTGTTGCAAGGAAACTGTCTCGAACCATTTTGTGTTGCAAGGAAACTGTCGTACCATTTTCACTCGAGTTTTGGAAATAAATAAAAGAAATAAATGAGTGTACTATTTTCACGATGTGCATGGGTGGGTATAACGATATATATTTTGATGACGTTGTAAAATTAAGCATATTAAAGGAAATAATGATATATAATAGAATAACAGAGAGATTTGGGGATGATGAATAAATATAGGCTAACAATATAATACAGTTAATAATAATGAATTAAATATTATTACACTGATCAACTCAACTATATATAATTAACGAATAGGCTAATAGATAATGATAAGGAGTCAATTACAATTATTACACTTAACTGATGCTAAATATTAAGGGGTTAGTATATGTATAATTATGATAGTGTTGTTGGTGTATAAATCTGGAGCAACTTCATCCACCCAAAATATTCCAAGCAACATCATTATTTGGTGCTAATCTGGTCATCATGTTGTTGTTTCCTGGCATACTTTGGAGGAATCAAGGCACTCCAATGTACCCCCTCAAAAATTATTAAATGCAGGTATACTCTTCCCTTAATAATTAATAAAAAAAAAAATACGTTTAAGGACCCTGTGATCGTGTATGAAAATTGGAGACTTGTGATTCCTCCTGACTGCTCCGAAACAGCAGACTCCATCCATATAGGTGTGTGTGTGTGTGTGTGTGTGTTTCGTGGCAATATATGAAGGACTCGTTGATCTCCAATTTTCTGACGACATCACAGGGTTCCTTAAACTTATTAGCTCTTTCGTCCCAGTAAATAAGTAAATGAATAAGTAAGTTAGTGGACTGCCTTTGTAATATAATAATGAATAGTCACTCCTGCCTTACTACTACTACTACTACTACTACTACTATTACTACTACTACTACTGCTACTATTACTACTACTACTGCTACTGCTTCTACTACTACTACTACTACTACTACTACTACTACTACTACTACTACTACTACTACTACTACTACTACTTCTACTACTACTACTACTACTACTACTACTACTACTACTACTACTACTATATTAGGATGGTGATGATAATGTTATGAATAAGCTTTGTGATAGTTGCTGTGTTATGATGATTATTATGATTATTATTGTACCCCCTTCCTCCGCTGCTCACTCACCCCAACCCCCTTCCCCTCCCCTCCCCCTTCCCCCTCCCCTTCCCCTCCCTTCCCCTCCTACTCTTCCATTTTTAGTGGTGGTAAATCCTGGACCAACTGATTCCTCCAAAGTATGCCAGGAAACAAGACCTGAGGAAAAGTTATAAGGGTGCATGACCTAGTAGCTGCCTGGTGCCTGGAATAGTTTGGAGGAATCAAGTTGCCCCATGCACGTTTGCCAACACTGTGCATACTTTTCCCTCTTCAGTTCCCCACATACTGCTGGTTAATTGTTCCTCCAAAATGTGTAACGAAATAATAAACAGGCCTTATTCCCCCCCCCCCTCCCCATGTCAAGTCACAGAGTTCCTTTAAGATAATTATGATGATATTAGATAAAATGTTTGTAATAAAATGTAGGTAGGTGGGTGAGGTGGGCTAGCAGGAACCAACTACAATTATATTATAATAACTAGCCAAGGGAAACTACTATAACTAGCCAAGGGAACTACTATAATATAACTAGCCAAGGGAACTACTATACATAACTAGCCAAGGGAACTACTATACATAACTAGCCAAGGGAACTACTATATATAACTAGCCATGCAGCCGTGCCATTAATTTGTTTGTGTTTATCTTCCACCTCTGCAATAAACTCCTTATAATAATAATTACCTGACCATCTTGTTTCTATCACCTCATTAATTGATTCGTGCCTGTGTTGATGTGCTCTTTTTTTTATGGAGCAGATACACCTATACATAGAGGCTACATTATTGTAATTAATACATTTTAGAGCCAGTTCGGCATTCACTCCAGTTTTCATAAGTTGCTGACAAATACTTAACAATTCCTAATAAAGAGACACTGGACAAGCCTACAAAGCCATTAAACACACAAGAAAATTTCTACACAACACACAACAACTACACAGAATATAACACACTAATTAACCGCACATCGCGCCTTCGGGGCACTAGAGGCTGTGACATCACAGCCTAAAAGGCCCCAACAAACAACAAGAAGAAGAAGACCCTTCTTCGTTAAAATAACGTATTTACTATGATTTTAATATTCCAGTAAACATTTTAAAGACGTTAAAGTGCATATTAATGAGCTAGTAATATAGTTTGAGGAGTTTTATTGTGCTGCTGTACTATTTTTGGTGTGTGTGCCTCAATGGATAAACATTCATCGGTTTTACATATACATGTGAATATATCTTCATTTCTAATGTAATTTAAATATTCCAAGAGACCACCAACAAAGGTAATTAAAAAAAAAAGAATTATTTGATCAGATATTTGCTGCCTGCAGTACGACATGTTTTACATATCAACAAAAACAATAACATACACAAGTGCTGCGCTCGCCTCGACTGCTTGTATTAAAGGCCCCAACAAACACCAAGAAGAATACTGCTTGTCTATTCGGTTTAGTGGTGGTAGCTGTTCCTCTGTGAGATACTGTATTATAATCGACAAAGAAGATGGAGAGGAAGATACAAGACTGGACAACTAATGAACTCAGGCAGTACCTGAAAGACAGACCTCCGGGTACAAGAAAGCTGCTCTTGTTTCGATGGTGGAACAGGCTTTCATCAACCCAGAACTAATAGAGGTAAGAATATAAGAAATTAGGAACTATATAGTGCTGGTCCAGTTCATGGTTTAGACCAGACCCTTTGAATATATAGGCTTACCTATATGGAAAGTGTAGTGTTCTTACTATGCTTGATTTGAGTGCTGAATTTGATACAGTAGTGCATTGTATACTTTTAGATGACTTAAAGTCTGTAGGTGTAAAGGGAAATGCATGGTATTTATTGAAAGAATTACCATTTTGTAGCAGTGATGCCAGATTTGGCTGGGGCCCAGTATTTTGCCCTATTCATTTCCTGTTCTTTACCACGGTTATTTCCCAGTAGTCTGGGAAAGTGGGTAATGAGGGTAGAAAAACCATACACAATAACAGTAATTCTTTCAATATTTACCAAATGCACTGGCCTACCTATAAAGTTACCTAAGGGATAGAACATATTGTGTACAGGTTGGGAAAGTAACGAGTAACACTCAATCTTTTAGAAATACTCATAACTAGTTATCTTCCCCTTATGCTATTTTAACCCCAGATTTTCTGATTTCCAGTTAGTTGAAGGAAGTGACCACACACTATTTTGGACCATTCTAACACACTTTTCTTCTATGTTTTTTCTTCCTCAAATGCCCCGTCTTCGAGATATGCCCCATTACAAACATAATTTGGAAACTAGTCTAACCTAACCTAACCTAGACCACAGTAGACTACCGGGACCTAACCTGGGCAAACTACTGGGACCTAACCTGGGTAGACTACCGGGACCTAACCTGGGCAAACTACCGGGAAGAAAAACCATAGAAGAAAAGAGTCTTAGAATGGTCCAAAATAGTGGGTAATGACAAAGTCAAATATCTATTATCCAGTAAGGTGCACTTCGGCACTAATACCAAAAAAAGTTATCTCCTCTAAATATTATGGGCAACAATCAATAGAACAAGTAAAATTATGCATGAAAATGTATAAAATGTGGAAACAATCCAGGTGGACCTCTTATGCAGAATTACTGTACATACGTGTGCGAGCTAACAGGAAAAAATTGAGATTGAAAATTGGAATATTCGGTTATATAAAATTAAAGGGAAAGAAAGAAAGGGATTTGTAGTTTTGCACCAAACCACTGTACAGTAAAAGTCCTATAATAAATAAATTAATAAATAAATTTAGGTGAGATTCTCATGTTAGTAAATTGGAGGCTTCTGATTCCTCCAACCTATTCCAATAAACAACCTCCTTCCATATGTGTGTGTGTGTTAGACTAGAGCAGTGGTTCTTAACCTTTTTTAATATATGCACCCCTTTCAAATCAGCAGTCAGTTCTCGCATCCCCTGATTGTTGAAATATAAACACTGGTAATAGTAAAATTTTCGAAATAGAGTTGTGGCAACTTGTAAAAAATATTCCCAATTTTGTTTTTCAGGAAAAATATAACATAGGCCTACGTATTTAAAAATATATTTTGCTTTAATTATTCCTAGGCATCCTCGCACCCCTTAGGAACCAGTCTCGCACCCCTTGTTAAGAACCACTGGACTAGAGGGAGAGAGAGTGTGTGTGTTAGAGGGAGAGTGTGTGTGTGTTAGAGGGAGAGAGACTGGGAAGATAACAGACAGACAGCTAGTCAGAGTGAGTGGATGACAGCAGGTATCCCTACACACACAGACAGACAGTGATGAAAGCATTCATATTCTATCTCTGCCTTCCACATTGTATTGTCCAAGTCTTTTCGTGAGTGTTTTCAGGTCTTTTTGTGTGTTTTAAACCTTCTAAGTTTAGATTCATGGTAATATTGTAAGACATAAATATAAAGTAAGCATGATCAAAGTGTTTCAAGTGCCTTTATTTGCTTGCTTTACCCAGTACAGTATGTATTTTGCTTCTTATACTGATCCATTAATAATTATTTCCTTGACTATGTGGTTTCCATTTTCTTACATATGCCAGCTTGTTTTGTATGTTTCTTGTATATGTGGTTGATGCTCTAAGTTTTTCAGGTGGGAGTGAAGTTTGATTTTGTATTCCTTGTTCTCTATGACCTGTCTATCTATTTATCTATACTGTAGCTCTGATGCCTCGTTCCCTCCGGGTACTCCTTCCAAGGGGGTGGCCACAGCAGAAGTGTTTCCAGTTCTCCCTGTTCCAACACTCCCTCCTTACTTGGTCCAGCCCTACTCTACTTCTCACATTCTTCTCCTTTACATACTCTTCCACTCAGTTCCAACACTCCCTCCTTACTCTGTCCCTCACATTACTCTCCTTCACATACTCTTCCACTCTGTTCCAACACTCCCTCCTTACTCTGTCCTTCACATACTATTCCACTCTGTTCTGCCATCTAACCAGTGGTCTGCCTCTCACACCAGGTGCCACAACTTCACTTCCATACACCTTCTTTACAAGTCTAGTCACTGTTAATAATTGTTCTCGATACATGAACATTTTAAAGTAAATTTGTTACTCCAAATTTACATACACAGGTTTTCCTTCATACATTAATCATTAGTGTTTGTTGCTATAGCATCCCAGATTTAATATTAATTTTCTGTGCATAAAGAGAAAAGTAGTAGAGATTACCTGAACATTTATGTATGAGTGTACAGCCACAATCAAATATTCACCCACGCTTTCCTTCCATCGTAGTAAATATCTTGGTAATAAAGAACAACGTGTATGAATTTGCAGCACCTCATAATAATAATAATAATATTCACCCACAATTTCCTTCCATCGTAGTAAATATCTTGGTAATAAAGAACAGCACATGTATAATTTTACAGCACCTCATAATAATAATTGAGGGGGTTGAGTTGACATAAGGTGGTGTTGTATGTTTATATTTTGATATGATACTGATTTATTAGCACGATAGAAGGAAAGTGTTGGTGGTTGTTTTATTATGGCTGTACTGTACATAGATTACCATGATATAATCTGGTATGTCTCATTCAGTTTACCAAATAAAAACATTTGTATTCTTAATTTAAAAATGTGTGGGAACTGCTCTTACATTGTTGTTTCATTACAGACTGTAGGTTTGTGGACAGTGAGTTGTGTGAGGTGTTTGTGAAGGTGAAACAAACACTGCCTGCTGACATGGTTAACATCACTTCATCACACTACACTTTGTTTATAGATCATTTGCCATAATAATAATAATGGTGAGTTGGTATGTCTGCTATCATTTCTTATGCTGTTAGTCCTTTTACACTAATTTGGTCCATAATTTCTGCCTCCCAAGTTGATCATTTTTACTGCTATCTATCTATCAATCTGTCATTTCCACTGCCATCTATGTATCTGTCATTTTCACTATGTATCTATCAGTTTCACTGCTATCTATCTGTATGTATCTATCTATCAGTTTCACTGCTATCTATCTATCTATCTGTAATTTTGATTGCTATCTATGTATGTATGTCATTTCCACTGCACCAATACTATTTGTCAATGCCTCTTTTTACTTTCATGTGTGTGTACATAATGAAATCCTTTGCATACATATGTACCATTTAGGATTGTTTTATCCTTCCCTTGGAGTGTATGTGTGTGTACATAATGAAATCCTTTACATACATACGTACCATTTATGATATTGTTTTATCCTTCCCTTGGTGTGTCTGGGTTTCATTTTATCTTTGTGATTTTGCACTACAGTATACACGTGTAGTTAATTTAATGTCGTGGCCTTGCATGTCCTTATCCAGTACAGTGTCAGTGCTGCTTGTAGGGTTGTGTGTGTGTGTGTAGGGTGGGGCCTTGGAGGAACATTTTCAATTTTTACTAATAATGTTGTTTGGTGTCATAGTTTAATACAGTTGCTTAGCCCTCTAGTTTACCATCAAAATAGATTGTATTTTGTTATTAAGACAGTTGTTAAGAGACAAGAGACAGAATTAACCTTAATACATTTCTTCATTTCGGTCATCCATAAATTAAATACGTTATATTTTGTTACAGTTATGGAGAAGTAACAAGAGATTGAAGAACCTTCATTGTTTGTTATTGTCCACTGTTCTTCCTTCCAACAACAACAATACAGGCCAGACACCTTGAGGAACTACAACTGTAAGTGTTTATGGAATTAGTGTTGTTGTTGCTTGTAATAGCTTGGAGGAGTCGGTTGGTCCACATTTACTACCAACAAAGTTCTGTCATTTTAATATAAACTTAGTCTGTTACTATCAATATACATTACAGGTGATAAATAACAGGTTCACATTTGCCTCTGACTGTACAAATCAATTTCTATATGCCTTTCTTAGTTTTAAGGGAAAATTAATTGTTGGTAAATTGGAAGGTCTGCAATTCCTCGAAATTATTAAATGCATAGAGAAATTATGTCAGGAAACAGAACCAGATAAACAAATACTGTATATTGTTCTGTTGCTAGGAATAGTTTGGAGGAATCAAATGCTCCAGTTTTAGATTGGAGCATCTTGATTCCTCCTAAGTATACCAGGAAATATGTGTTTGTTCTGTTACTTGGGAAAATAGTTTAGTTATAAGTAGCCTTCCAATTAACCAACAATAGAATCTCCCTTTGATTCCACCTTCCATATAGGTGTTTTGTGGCAATATTTCAACCTACTATACATTTCAGCGAAGGACAGACTCCATTTTTCGTAAATATCTTAAATAAATATACAAAAAAACAAGTATAATATTTCAGCACACTACCTTTAACATCCAGGCGTAATTTATGGCCGACACACCATATTACTGTGTTATGTTAAGAGTTTACAGAGTCATTATATTAAGCCCAATCCAGTCATCATATCTAAGGCGTTAGAGAATCAGACACTTTCCTTCGAATGCGTCGGTATGATTTTTCACAAGTAAACTCGTAGGAATATGGTGCGTCAGCCATAAATTACGCCCGGATGTTAAGGTAGTGTGCTGAAATATTATACTTATACAAATATTTAAGAAAAATAGCATCCGATAGTGTGTATATGTGCGTGTTATACTAAATAATTTACACTGTACGATTTATTTATACATTTTGTATGTACAGTACAGTTGCCCAAGGAAAGACCAACCAAATTTACTGGTGTGTGGCAATATCTGGCAGCTGCTCCAAAGTAAGCACTCGTATTTGATCAATGCATCACTTAAACCTACAACTTTTGTAAGGATGAATGTAATTAGCTAAAGCCAATAACATCCATCCATACAAAAGTTGTAGGTTTTGAGTGATCCATTGATAAAATACGAGTGTATACTATGGAGCAGCTGCCAGATATTGCCACACCACCAAATTTGGTTGCAGTCTTTCCTTGGCAACTGTATGTAGCAAGCTTGGATTTAGAAATATTTTGTACTAACACACTTTACAGGTGTGTAGAGGAGAGAACATAAGAAAGAAGGGAGAAGAGAAAAGAATAAAACCATATATTAATTATTATATTTTATTTACCTCTATATTAATCATCATCCCATCAAGTGAAGAAATGAATTCCTGTAATTATTGATATTATAATATTTGTCAGAAGTAAAAATTATTGATGTGATTACATTGTGTCCATTTTTCCTTCTTTCTTCTTGATTGATGTACCTGCAAATATAGTCATGTTTACAATACATCCACCAATTTCTGTACATAAATCATCTTTCAAACTTGTCAGATGTCAAAAATTAATCATAACCATTCATATCCCAATGCTCTGTAAAGTCTCATCATTTAACAAACCTAGCTATATAAAATACTTAAAAATACAAAACTTACAATTTCTCACTGAATTGCTTGGTTCTAAATTAATCTCATAATTCTCAATACCTAACAGAAGCTGATATTTCATTCCCCAAATTATTTTTTTTATAAGTGTGTTAATTGAGTTCACAAGCAACATTTATAAAACTCCATATTTTCCCAAAAATGTTAAATATATAGTTTTGTAACTATATAAAACTAAAAATAAAACTTACCCAAAAAGTACATTGCCATTTCCAGGAGAATCTGATGTCACTGTAATAAGAAAATAAGTTGTAAAATACCAAATAACACAATCACAAATAATACATACAGTAGATGCTTCAGATCTTTGACAATAATCAATTTAAGTCATAAACACGGACCAAAGAAAACTCATCCTTGAATTCGCTAGTGACTGATATAAAATAAAAGGATATACTTAAAATCAAGTCAATTTCATTATAATATTACCAATACAATACAGCAACTTGAGGCAACAAAAATAGGCTTTAGATAACTAATATTTCTGTGAGGGAACAACTCAACCATGAAACCAATGAACTAACTCGTCACTAAAACAAATATTTCAATTAGTTAATTAAGAGATGAAAAATCAGTCAAGTAATTTACTTGCTCATCTAAACACGACTTTGCTCAAACCGCAGTCAACATTACCACAAGCAAATTTTTGGTTCTCTTCGAATGTCCTATTCAATTATGGCAGAAATATGATTGTAAACAAACTGTAATTGTTCCCTTTTTCACTATCGTACCTTAAAAATGAAAGACTAAATGAAATTTCTGTCATCCCTTTGAAATTACAATGTAAAACTTACTTCTTTATCAATCCCATGATATGGCAAGCCTAGTCATTATTGGATCTGCTGCTGGTACCAATACCTGTTGACCAAACAATAAGATTAGAAGGAATTACAAGTTATTTCAGTTGTATATATAGATCTCTACTGAAGTCAGAGAGGGCAAGTAATTTAATCATTTTATCATACCACTTAATCATCATTAACATAACTTAATATTCACAAAGAAAAACTAGTAAACTGTCACCAGGTGCAACATTACTGCAGTCATGCTTACTTAATCATTAGCAAATATTACTAAATGGTCTTCAGTTACTGTATAATTCTAATTAATTACTAACCTCAACTATGGCGGAGATGTTGATCATATCCAGCTTCAACCCATTAAATATTCCACAGTACAGTAAAAGTCCTGTAATCCGAATTGCAGGGGACTGAAGGTCATTCGGACTATTGGTTTTTTCGGACTATTGATTGGACCTCCAAATACAGATATGGAAAAATAAACACACAAATTATAGGATTACAGTAAACCCTCGTTATTTGGGATCAATTGAGGGAAGACCCTTGACGAGTTATCAGAAGATCTGAGATATCCGAGTGCTTAAATTTGATGCGTAATGTACGACTGTCTGTCTGTACACCCAAGGCCATATATATCTCTTGGCCTTGTGTACACTCACTCTCAAAACTATGTGTGCTTTCACTCGTATCTCTGGTTCCCATACACAGCTAATTACTAAAAATTATTCTAAACTTGAGGCCAAAGTATGGAAAATGAATGTTTATAAAAGTTATTCATTCTAAAAGGTTAGGCCTAATAGCGTGTGTAGTGTGTGACGAGTTGACAAGTTCAGTTAACACCAATAATTCATGAGTTTCTACTCATACAAACACATTTCCTCAGTTTATATTAAATATTCTTTGTAATATTCTCATACAATCACTTGCACTTTAAACCATATCAAATGTCTGTACCGGGATATGTGTTAAAAGTATGAAAAATGCCCGTATTGAGAAGTTGTTCACTATAAAGGGGTTATGTTTATCACGAGTGTATCAAGCCAGAGTCTTCTAGAAGGCTCAGCTGATCAAGCCAGCGTGAGTGACAGTGGGGTGGAAATTTCAGTTATCACTAAAGCTCATTGAATTTTCATTCGTACACAAACATTCCTTAGTTTGTATTCATTAATTTTGGTAATTTTCTTTGAAAAATCACTTCCACGTAATATTAATTTGTGCATAGGTACGCATAATAGGTGTGAGAGTGTGGATGGCCCAGCTGTATGTGAATCATGTAGGCATATGTGACGATACACCCGGAAAATCTCGCATAGGCCACTCGGACATCAAAATTGAATTTTTTATTACCACTTTAAAAAAATTCGGACTATTGGGATTTTCGGAGTATCCGTGGTCGGATTAACGGACTTTTACTGTACAATATTATTCTACCAAATCCATCACAATTCACAGCCATTTATCTCTTCCAATAACGTCCTTCACCAGGTATTCAAGTACTGCATCCACCAAATTAAGTTGGCATATGCACAATTACCTGCAAAAATAGTCATGTTTACAATACATACACCAATTTTAGCTATTGAAAAACTTTCCTAACTTGTGTCAGATGTCAAAAATTAATCATTACCATTCATATCCCAATGCTCTGTAAAGTCTCATCATTTAACAAATTTCAACTCCTAAAACTGGTATCAAATTAAAATAATGCTATATACTTACAAATATACAATTTCTTATATCATTCTGAATACCTAACAGAAACGGACGAATGATGCTTCATTCCCAAAAGTTTCAGTCTACAAAATTGTACAGTATTATATGTGCTAATTGATCACACCTAGTTATTAACCTTTATATTTGCCTACCATTTTAAAAATAATTCTTTACTTAAACCACAAATAATACAACTTACCCAAAAAGTATATTGACAAATCCAGGAGAATCTGATGTCACTGTAATAAGAAAAGAAGTTGTACAACACCACAACATACACAATCACATATAATACATAGATATACTTCAGATCTTTGACAATAATCAATGTAATTCATAAACACGGACCAAAGAAAACTCATCCTTGAAATTTGCTGGTGACAATTAAATTATATTGCTATATACCGACATAGAAATTATCACAACTTTGTTTCTTTTAATTATCCCATCATTCTGAATACATAACAGAAGCTGATGAATGATACTTAATTCCCCATTTTTTTTTTATTATAATCGTGCTAATTGAGTACGGTACACCAGTAAGTTATAAATCTCAAAATTTTCCAACAAATTATAAATATAATTTTGTAAGAACTATACATCAAACAAAAATAATGAAACTTACCCAAAAAGTACAATGCCATTTCCATTTTCAGGAGAATATGATGTCACTGTAATAAGAAAATATGTTGTAAAATACCTAATAACACACAATCACAAATAATACATAGAGTAGATGCTTCAGATCTTTGACAATAATCAATTTAAATCATAAACACGGACCAAAGAAAACTCATCCTTGAATTCGCTAGCGACTTGGTATATAAAATAAAAGGATATACTTAAAATTTAGTCAATTTCATTATAATATACCAATACAATACAGCAACTTGATGCAACAAAAATAGGCTTTAGTTAACTAATATTTCTGTGAGGGAACAACTCAACCATACAATCACACCATGAAACCAATTAACTAGCTTGAAAATCTAAGACTAATATTGAAATTTCTGTTATCCCTTTGAAAATTACAGTGTAAAACTTACTTCTTTATCCATCCCATGATATGGCAAGCCTAGTCATTATTGGATCTGCTGCTGGTACCAATACCTGTTGACCAAACAATAAGATTAGAAGGAATTACAAGTTATTTCAGTTGTATATATAGATCTCTACTGAAGTCAGAGAGGGCAAGTAATTTAATCATTTTATCATACCACTTAATCATCATTAACATAACTTAATATTCACAAAGAAAAACTAGTAAACTGTCACCAGGTGCAACATTACTGCAGTCATGCTTACTTAATCATTAGCAAATATTACTAAATGGTCTTCAGTTACTGTATAATTCTAATTAATTACTAACCTCAACTATGGCGGAGATGTTGATCATATCCAGCTTCAACCCATTAAATATTCCACAGTACAATAATATTCTACCAAATCCATCACAATTCACAGCCATTTATCTCTTCCAATAACGTCCTTCACCAGGTATTCAAGTACTGCATCCACCAAATTAAGTTGGCATATGCACAATTACCTGCAAAAATAGTCATGTTTACAATGCATACACCAATTTTAGCTATTGAAAAACTTTCCTAACTTATGTCAGATGTCAAAAATTAATCATTACCATTCATATCCCAATGCTCTGTAAAGTCTCATCATTTAACAAATTTCAACTCCTAAAACTGGTATCAAATTAAAATAATGCTATATACTTACAAATATACAATTTCTTATATCATTCTGAATACCTAACAGAAACGGACGAATGATGCTTCATTCCCAAAAGTTTCAGTCTACAAAATTGTACAGTATTATATGTGCTAATTGATCACACCTAGTTATTAACCTTTATATTTGCCTACCATTTTAAAAATAATTCTTTACTTAAACCACAAATAATACAACTTACCCAAAAAGTATATTGACAAATCCAGGAGAATCTGATGTCACTGTAATAAGAAAAGAAGTTGTACAACACCACAACATACACAATCACATATAATACATAGATATACTTCAGATCTTTGACAATAATCAATGTAATTCATAAACACGGACCAAAGAAAACTCATCCTTGAAATTTGCTAGTGACAAATAAATTATATTGCTATATACCGACATAGAAATTATCACAACTTTGTTTCTTTTAATTATCCCATCATTCTGAATACATAACAGAAGCTGATGAATGATACTTAATTCCCCATTTTTTTTTTTATTATAATCGTGCTAATTGAGTACGGTACACCAGTAAGTTATAAATCTCAAAATTTTCCTACAAATTATAAATATAATTTTGTAAGAACTATACATAAAACAAAAATAATGAAACTTACCCAAAAAGTACAATGCCATTTCCATTTTCAGGAGAATATGATGTCACTGTAATAAGAAAATATGTTGTAAAATACCTAATAACACACAATCACAAATAATACATAAAGTAGATGCTTCAGATCTTTGACAATAATCAATTTAAATCATAAACACGGACCAAAGAAAACTCATCCTTGAATTCGCTAGCGAATTGGTATATAAAATAAAAGGATATACTTAAAATTTAGTCAATTTCATTATAATATACCAATACAATACAGCAACTTGAGGCAACAAAAATAGGCTTTAGTTAACTAATATTTGTGAGGGAACAACTCAAAAATACAATCACACCATGAAACCAATTAACTAGCTTGAAAATCTAAGACTGATTTTGAAATTTCTGTTATCCCTTTGAAAATTACAATGTAAAACTTACTTCTTTATCCATCCCATGATATGGCAAGCCTAGTCATTATTGGATCTGCTGGTGGTACCAATACCTGTTGACCAAACAATAAGATTAGAAGGAATTACAAGTTATTTCAGTTGTATATATAGATCTCTACTGAAGTCAGAGAGGGCAAGTAATTTAATCATTTTATCATACCACTTAATCATCATTAACATAACAATATTCACAAAGAAAAACTAGTAAACTGTCACCAGGTGCAACATTACTGCAGTCATGCTTACTTAATCATTAGCAAATATTACTAAATGGTCTTCAATTACTGTATAATTCTAATTAATTACTAACCTCAACTATGGCGGAGATGTTGATCATATCCAGCTTCAACCCATTAAATATTCCACAGTACAATATTATTCTACCAAATCCATCACAATTCACAGCCATTTATCTCTTCCAATAACGTCCTTCACCAGGTATTCAAGTACTGCATCCACCAAATTAAGTTGGCATATGCACAATTACCTGCAAAAATAGTCATGTTTACAATACATTCACCAACTTCAGCTATTGAAAAACTTTCCTAACTTATGTCAGATGTCAAAAATTAATCATTACCATTCATATCCCAATGCTCTGTAAAGTCTCATCATTTAACAAATTTCAACTCCTAAAACTGGTATCAAATTAAAATAATGCTATATACTTACAAATATACAATTTCTTATATCATTCTGAATACCTAACAGAAACGGACGAATGATGCTTCATTCCCAAAAGTTTCAGTCTACAAAATTGTACAGTATTATATGTGCTAATTGATCACACCTAGTTATTAACCTTTATATTTGCCTACCATTTTAAAAATAATTCTTTACTTAAACCACAAATAATACAACTTACCCAAAAAGTATATTGACAAATCCAGGAGAATCTGATGTCACTGTAATAAGAAAAGAAGTTGTACACCACCACAACATACACAATCACATATAATACATAGATATACTTCAGATCTTTGACAATAATCAATGTAATTCATAAACACGGACCAAAGAAAACTCATCCTTAAATTTGCTAGCGACTTGGTATATAAAATAAAAGGATATACTTAAAATTAAGGCAATTTCATTATAATATACCAATACAATATACAATACAACAACTTGAGGCAATAGAAATAGGCTTTAGGTAACTAATATTTCTGTGAGGGAACTCAACCATACAATCACACCATGAAACCAATACCGTAACTACCTTAAAAATATAAGACTAATATTGAAATTTATCCCTTTGAAAATTATAATGTTACTAAAACTTACTTTATCCAATCCATGATATGGCAAGCCTAGTCACTATTGGATCTATATGGATCTGCTGCTGGCACCAATACCTGTTGACCAAACAACAAAATTAGAAGGAATTATAAGTTATTTCAGGTGTATATATAGATCTCTACTGAAGTAAGTGAGGGCAAGTAATTTAATCAGTCGTCATACCACTTACAAAATTCAGAAAATCATTGAAGCATTACCTTAATATTAATTATTGTTCAACTTATTTAAACTACAGTACAATATATTAAAAGTGTAAGCACTATAACCAATAAATTACCTTAATTGGTTTCAAGAGAACATACCACAGGACCTTGCACCTCCCTAAAAAGGAAAATCCTAAATCAAACTTCAGTCAGTCATAATAAATCATATCAAGCAAGGTAATTACATCAGAGAGCTGGGGTTAATTTCAAATACGGTCATATAAATTTTTCATCCTAATGTATGGTTGGCCACAGAAATTTTTATACAGGCAAAAGTGTACTGTACAAATTCCTGTGGCAAATAGCACAAAGATTAAACTTCTACATACCTCAATTTCTCTCCAGGTAAGGTACAACAAGCCTTGCACAACCCTGGAAAAGAAAATCCCAAATCATTCTAGTGTCTCTGCTACAGGAAATCCTAGATCAATCATGGTTATTGCATCAGAGAGCTGGGGTTAATTTCAAATACGGTCATATGGAAATTGTCATCATAAATTTTAAATTGGAATATACAGTATTATTATAAAATTCCTAATTTATAAAATTGTTAACATTACAATGTACAGTCGGGGTAAAAAATCATCCACATATGAATAACAAACAAGTTGCTATTTAAAATTTCACAATCTTGTAAATTTCAAGATGGTCCAACTTATTTATTGGAAAGTTTATCAGGTAATATACGGAATGAAGATATCAAACTCTTACATTAGCCACCCCTATGTGGATGAAAATTATTAACCACAACTGTACACACCCAATACCAATAGTAACATGGCAAGACAATTTAGCCAACAATAAAGACCCACCCCCATGCCAATATATCTTTATATTTAATCTCCTGGCAACACTACTGCAAGCATCTATAAAAAGTGACTACTTGTGAAAAGGTATAATGTTGAATTATTAAGTTACAAGTACTTATTCTGCAGTGATCAAGCTCAGTTAATTTCAATCATCAATACCTTTCCTTTTTTTCAAGAGGTGGGAAGGATCGAGTCTAGTGCCAGTGCATGACTCCTGACAGGCAAGGGGTCCTGTATCGTAGGGGATAAGAGGCAGACTCCATCGCAAGAATGGTGGCGATGGGAACACCACTTCCCTATGCCAAAAATTTACTTTCAACCAGTTAATTTTAAGAAATGAAAGAAACTCCTTAAATTAGTGGCTTAATATCTATTGCCAAATGTGGAAAAATTCTCAGAAACTAGTCTGGGCACAGAGAGAATGGACAAAACCTAGGAAATTATCAGACACTAAGACGAAGGTAAAAGAAAGTCCTGAAAAGAAGATACATTATGGATTGATTGTGCAACTTTAAAAATACAGTACCTGTCAAAAGCGATGGTCACTCAGATATGGCCCATTTCACTAGGCAACTACTTTCCGAGCCTGAAGCTCCAATCCTAGGAAAATGGAAATTAGTGAAACCTTCTACCCCTACCAATGCATATAAAATAATGTATAGTTTTGTACACGGTAGACTACCCTTGGCCTATCAGAAACTGTAGGACAAGGGAGGCAATAGAGGAGAGTACCCAGGTAACAGTAAAGGCCAATATCAAACGTCATTGCACATTTTGCTGTACTTTGAACTTTCATGCAATAGTAAATATTACAAACCACTATTTTCCTTTAAACAATATATGGACAAGTATCTTCATGCAATCAACAAATGAAAATGGTTGTAAAGAATACCAAATGAAGCTACAGGTATCCTGAACTGAAAATAATACAGTACTCACCAGTCACATCCTTTGTAAACCATGCCTCCACTTCACCTTTCAATTCCTCTTATAAATGAAATACAATAATGGATTTACCAGGCTAGACCTCCAGTAGCCACACCAAACTGAAACCCACTCCTCAAAATGTACACAGAAGGTACTGTAGTCAGGGCCTTGTACAACATTATATACCAGTGTAAGGTTATCAATGAATTAACTTTCATTACACCAAGCAGTGCAGAAGAGAGCTAATTCAACCTTAATTCATACTCAACCCAAATGCTTTCTTCTTGTACTGTATTTGGTTTTCCTGTAGTCAAGGTTAATAAATTCCAAAATGGGACCTCAGTTATCAGATCAGATTTATAAATTTGGAGATGATTAATGTATTTAAGAGTGATATTTGGTACCTGCACAAGAATTTATACAGACAAGAAATTATCACAATTGTGAATTTGTTAGCATATCCTAGTTGCATAATAAGGCTGACATTTATGACCATTTGTTGGGGGCATAAAATATTAAATATTTATCATTGGCTTTATTAATTCAGAAGCAAGTAGGCATCTACTTTTTCTGCCCTGCCTTCTTTTTCTGGTCTGCCTTCTTTTTTTGGTCTGCCTTCTTTGGAGGCACCTTCGAGGTTTCCTTCTTGGTTGCTGCTGCCTTGCGGGCTGCGTCCTTTCGATCTGCCCTCCTCTTAATTAAAGCTTCCTTCCTCTGAAATTATAAAATAATCTAAATTACAAACACCTGTTTAGGCACAAATACTGACTTTCCCCCCTCATAGAACACTGTCAATATGCAGTCTATATTTGGAAGATAAAGCTGACCCAGTAATTCCATGTGGTGCTAACATTACCATACATCAATCACAGAAAAAAAATAGATTCTTGCCTCTGATCACTGCTACCCAGTTTAAAAATTACTCCATCCTTTTCCATTTCCTGGACATTTGCATTAATTATAGCCACCAGAAATAGCCTGCTAGGCACAAGTTCTCAACCATACAAATAACCTTACAACATAATACTAACCTTTGCTTTCTTTTCAGCCATAATTTTAGCCTTTGCATTAATGTACTTCTTTTGCTCCAATTTTGCAGCCTTCTTTTCCACCTTGGCATACGGATTGAGCCGATTCATTGCTGCATGGTTGTTCAGAGGGTTGGGTTTAACCTTGCGGCGAGGAGCAGTATTTCTCCTGTTGAAAAATTAGCATTAAAACTTTTGTAAATTATCCTGTCAATGTATATTTCTAATCTGGGAAATGTATTATTAGAAAGCATATGAACATTCCAGTAGTATATATACCTCACTCAAATAAATCCTGTCATTCCACCCTAAAGTAAATATAGCTTAAATTCATACATACTTGGGTGCCCTTAAAACTGCCTGAATTTCTTCACTTTTCAAAATACGAGTCAAGTCAGTGTTGGTCATTTTGGGCATAGGAAGTCTGAACCCTTTCTTTTTCTTAGATGGTGTACGCCAAGTTCCATACAGTGCATCCAATTTACGGAAAGCTGAAAAAAGTACAAATATTAACTAACTAGTCAAGAAAAAATAATGGCCATTTAGTAAAATCCTATCCCACTTTCAGTCCACATAGATATATGATCTACTGTTCATCCCTCACTTCAAGCCATGATTATCAAAATGGGAACAGTAGAAGCCACAATTTATCATTTGTATCAAGAGAACTTACCTGATTCAGTCCAAATACAGAATCTGCCAACATGGCCACCAGGAGCCAGCTTCAATAGGTTGAGCTTCCGTACACAGATGGTGCCAACACCTGGTATGTTACGGAAGGCACGGACCAGACCACGGTCTCTATGGTAGACAATGAGTGGGCCCAACTTCATGAGTCTACGCCTGTTACGCATTTTACCTTTGCCAGCACGGAATTTCTTGCTCTTGTACACCTGTAACACATTAACTCGTTTGTACCATTCCGGTACTGTTCCTGCTACATTTAGTTAAAACTTCCTTAATGGGTTAATATTTTGAAATATAAACAATTCCATCACCCCACTATCATTTTACACACAGTACATAACATGCAGCTATATAGTTTCCAAAAACAGTGAATAACAAATGCCTTTATATATATGGGCAGTAACACATTGATAGAATGCAATAGGAAAACATCACACTTCACTCAAAATGTTATAACTAACAATATGTTAAGACAAAAAATTACCTTCAGCACATCGCTCCATGCACGGTACCTCTTCAGCGTGATAACAGCTTCCTTGGTCCTTTTCAGTTCCTGTAGCTTATCAGGCACCACTAGTGGTACTTCAGGAAGTTCCTGGACCATGTGGCCTGAAAATTACAAATAGAATAAGCAATACTAACAAGAACCAAAGAAGATGCATATACAGTATGCCTATCAGTATACAGGTATGGTAATAAATCAAGATTTCACTAGCAATAAAACACTACTACGAAAACAGTGATGTGTCAACACCTGCCAGTCATTTGCTTGATATCAAACAATTATAATCTTTCAAATGGTGACCCATATTGTGAATGCAATATAATAACCCAATCTTTTATACATACAAATTACTGCATTTCTCACTGCAAAACATGCCAACACAAAGATCATACAACGAGAACCCTTTAGAATAACCCAGTTCAAGCCACGACCTTCAAGAATATTACTATTCGGCATTTCTATTCTGCCAGCAAAATCTAAAAACTGTTGCTACGTCTTACCCCTGGCAAGGACGAGAGCAGGTACAGAAGTTGCAGCGATAGCAGACACCATAGCATAACGCTTTTGGGTTATGTTAATCTTGCGGTGCCAGCGGCGCCAGACCTTGGTGGGAGCAAACATACGCCCACCACGACACATGTTGCCAAATGCACCCTGGCCAGAACGGTGAGTACCACCACCACGCACACGGGGAATACGGGCAACAGCACGTCCAGTTCCCCAGGACTCAGCAGAGGTCTGATGGCCTGAAAAAATTGGGTCACATTAATAAGAGGAACAGCAATGGCCAGTTCAATAAATAGGACCAAGGACTAAGTAATTTTGCAGATGGCATGTGATTTAGTTAAGGTAGTCAGATGCAACAAGCATGAAGAGTGGAAGAGTATATTTGGACTAAACCACCCAAAACTAGTGTGGTAGAGGTGAAAAATACAGACAGATACAGGATGGAAAGGATAAATGTTAATAGTGATTTGCGATAAAAAAAAGAAACTTATATACTACACTTGCAAGTTTTAATATGCAGGTGGTTTGTGTGACAAGAGAGTATAGGTGATTGGAATATTGGAGACTGAAGTCCATAATGACAACCCTTAAAGAGAACACCTGAACTCCTGTCACTAGAGGTATTTAGATATGGGAGTCAATTGTTTTAACAATTCCTGTCCTCCAGTTGGCACCTTACCATTAACCGTACCATAAAGTCAAATCCACTATAAATTATGGAAAGAACAAGTGAAACTTTAGTGCTCAATGTCCATGAAAATGAAGCAACTGCTACTGGTTTGTACTGTGGGCATAAATGACTCATGGAAACTGCTCAATTAGTAAGTTTCACAGCTAGCATAGGGAAATGGCATTCCCATCTCCCACCATTCTTGCAATTGTACAGTCGGCCTCGTATCCCCTACACCAAAACTGAAATAGCCTAGGAGCTGGACCCCTAGCTTGTCATGGGTCCTGCACTGACACTACTAATGATTATCAAAACTGGTATGCACTTCGTGTCACATCTATACTTTAGAACCAACACCAAACTACGGAGACAGCCATATCACCTCTTTGAAGTGAATTCATTCTAGTTACCTACTATACGTTTCGGCGCCGGACTGACGCTCCTTTTTTTCGTAAATATCTCGTAAATGAAATTGTATAAGTATAATATTTTAGCACACTACCTTTAACACCCGGGCATAATTTATGGCTGACATACCATATTACTATATGTGTTATGTTAGGAGTTTACCGAGTGATATTTCATCATATCTAAGGCGTTAGAGAATCGGATGTGTGGGGTACTCGTATAACTCCTCCACCAACACCCCCATACCACTCCTTCCTTCCCTACCCCACACTTTCCTACGAATGCGTCAATAGCTTCGTGTTATTTTTCACAAGTAAACTCCTCGCATAACACATTGAAATGTGGTATGTCAGCCATAAATTACGCCCGGATGTTAATGGCAGTGTGCTGAAATATTATACTTATACCAAGATTCATTTAGGAGATATTCACGAAAAACAGTCTGTCCGGCGCCGAAACGTATAGTAGTAGGTTAGCCATCTGGTCACCTTAACTATAAAACAGCCCCTAAATTGTAAGCCTTCAGTTTGAGCATTCTTTACAATAAGCTGTACACTATACAGCACACTAGTGTTTACTTGTTGCACACTTACTGTGAAAATTAAAAAAAAAAAAAGGAAAGTGGAGGGTGGTTGTGTAATAGCCAAGTGCAGCCACAAAAGGAAAATACTTGACAATTTCCTACAAAGAGAAAAAGAGGAAATGACAGATAGCCCAAAAACTTGGTGGTTAGTGGAGATGGGCATTTTCCTTTTCTGTGGTTCTTCTGGAACTTAATCATACAAGCACATAATTCACACTACATGCATACCCATACCATCCAAGAAAAATTGATACAGCAACTAACCTGCATTCTTGTAGACAGCATAAGGTTGACGCCTGTTCATGGCCATCTGATCATGGACAAAGGAGACCACATCAGGCCTGATTGGTGCACGAAACACTGCAGGCAGGGCAATGCTTACTCCGGTGGGTGTAATTTTATCCGCATGGACCCCCACCAGCGGGCGAGCACAATTAGTCGCCTGAAATAAAGACGAATCTTAAGGTGGTGGGAGAACAGTGGGCATTTCTCACTGGCATGCTACTTGCTTTATCAAAATTTGCGTATCTGTCAGAGGTAATAGTTTGTGGGCGACTTGTTAGTGGCCAGCCACTAATGAAAACTACATTTTTCATATACACATTTCTAAGCTGTATACCAATTCCTGTACAGTTAATGTGATACTATAAAATACGGAAAGCAATAGCAAAAAGCATTATAATTGTATAGCCAATGTGAAGCTATTCAACCAAGGGTGTGGTAACTATTTGATATGGTTTATTCATGCATAAAAATATATTGCTGTGCTAGTTAAAGGTATTCATAGATATTTCATTTGCTCGAGTATTTGGAAATCCATCAAGTGTAATTTTATAACCTAAATATTACTATGCTGTGGGTTAGGTAGGTTGAATTAGGCTAGATCATCTATTTCTCAATTTACTAATTCATTAACCATATATCTTCCTTGAATTTCATAATCTCCCCACTAACGAAAAAAAAAAAAAATATGCATGAATAATTGGGAGATGGTAGGAGCTCTTATAAATGAAAAGAGTACACAAGTTATTATGGGTGGATAATCACACTAAAATTATCATGAATGTAATTAATAAACCCAAACTGGTAGACTAAATATATTTATTCCAGACATTTCGGCAACAGGTCACCCAAATATCTGGAATAAAATATTTAGTCTACCCGTGTGAGTTTTATTACTTACACAAGTACTGTAATTGTTTACAAAAGTGAGTCTGCTACCGGTACTTCATATTGTTCATAATGCTTTATAGATGTTGGTCAAGTAACAGATTACATATATCCAAAAACTACACCTAACTTAGCTTTGGCCACATTAAACATCCAGTTCAATGTTGGTAACATTATTATTACAGCCTAGAAAGAACTAGACATACAGGTACCAATTACTGAGTGAGCTGCGAGCAAAAAATGATCTGATGGTTGTCGTAGGCTAAACCTCAACACAAAAAGTCTCATTTGGGGCACAACTCAAGCTATATAATTATAGAACAATTTTTTTTTTTTTGTAAACATGCATTCTATTTTAGGTACATGTAATTGATATTCCCTGTCCTTTAAAATCACAATTGTATCACCTTTTACAATGTACAACTGATAAACAGCAGCACATCTATGGAGAGTGACTTTTGATCTCTGCAGATTTAATAATTCTTCAGTGAACAGTTTTGTTCTGTACACTCAAGTCTTTCTCTGCAACTAATTGGCCTAAGCATTATATCGGTTGTATCCTTTTCACATTCCATTTTGTTTATTGCAAGATCGAATATTGTGCTATATAGCAAAGAAATGGAAGCTTCTTTTCGCCAGTTTATGTGGACTTCATGTGGGAGACTATTGGTATCTGGTGTCGAGAAGTTAAATTTATATGAAATGCATTATCCTCCAAGTGAATGATAAAATAATATTATATAAACACTATTTAGTAACGCAAGACTTAGGTTGTGGGAATAATATTTTTTTGTTATGCTGATGTATTTTTTTTCTCACCGGCCTAAAGGCATAGAATATACAACAACAAGTAACAAGTAAACATCTTACGGCCTAAACTTCATCCGGCCGCATATAATACGGCCTAACAGTCCTGAACTCCCGTACACACACCACATGGTCGGTCGGTGTGGACGCATAGGGTACAATAAACACATTTTCCTTATTTAAACACCACTAGTTCACAATAATCCTTTAATATATCATCACCTACTACTCCTGGCACTCACGGAAACATAAAAATCAAGTACAGTACACACACCATCTTCCAAAACTCACCATTCTCCCTTCTAAATATCGCCGGAGCCCTCAGTACGTGTTGTCTTGTTGATGGCCCTCACTGAAAGAAAGTACGAAGGTTGTGTCACAGTGTTGCCAGGTCTGCTTCACAAAATATCCCCAACTTCAACATCAGAATTTCCCTTTTTGCCTCAACTTCAACATCAGAATTTTCCTCTTTACCTCAACTATTTACAACATCAGAATTTTCCTCTCTACCTCAACTTCAACATCAGAATAATTATTTTCCTTTATAGCCTCAAATTTAACATCAGAAATTCCCTTTTTACCTCAGAAATTCCCTGTTTACTCCTAAAGACATTTCGTCCAGTAGAAATTTCCCCATTTGCTCTTGAACAACCTGCCTATGTATAAATTCTCCATTGGTACCATTAATTTCCTATGTCTAGGGAAAATTTCCCACACTTGGCAACATTGGTATTATTGTGATGTCCGACCGAAAGATGGCACCACCAACACACAAATACAGCGTCTGCCACGTCACTCACTACATGGAATCCACATAATAATACAATAAAGTCTTTTGGTTTTATTTATCACGTTTTAGCAAATAAATTGGATATAAATGCAACCAAAATATACTAGATGTGTGTGTTTTAATTAAAAAGTTTGTGGTGATTCCCAAAAGCTCCAGTGATTTTCTACTTGTATACTGTATAATAATAAAGAAGTTATTCATTATTCATAAAGTTATACCACGGGTAGTCTTACTTATTTTTAGATAATACATGATAATTTTTGGAATATTTGATTATTTCCAGCTAAGCCCTTCCCCAGATAATATAAAAGAAAACAGTTACTTTCAAGGGATATTATTCTATAAGCAGCATTAAACGAATTTAATTAATTTTAAAAATACGGCCCAAACACACTGAGGTAGAACCAAGGTGTAAACAAACAGAAATAAAATTAATACCACACAAGCGAGACAATATACTTTTATTAGGTCATGTAGCTTGTATTTTGGCCACAGGAGATAGCCACCCCATCATACCCAAAAAATAATTAATAAATAATAGTAATACAGTAACCCAATCTTATTTTTTCTTGATCTAATATCATTTAATAACGCAGCTTCATTATAGATTCATTCTGTGTGAAGAAATTACCCGTTGAATTCTAAATGATGAGAGAGAGATGGGGGAGGGAGGTGGCCGTATGCAAGAACATTGGTGGTGCATACGATATGGTTCCATAGACAAACAATAGAGCCATCGTCCTAGTTCCACACCATCGTATACACCACGAATGTTCTTGAATACGGCCCACAGAGAGAGAGAGAGGAGACGGTAAAGTATAGTGATTCTCTTTTCATTCGGGAGTGAAAATGAAACTTAATTAAGGTTATTATTATTATTATTATTAGTGTTATGTAAATTATTAGTAGTGTTATGTAAATTATTATTATTAGTGTTATGTAAATCATTATCATTATTAGTGTTATGTAAATCATTATCATTATTAGCTAATGTTATGTAAATCATTATTATTATTAGTGTTTTGTAAATTATAAGTAGTATTATGTAAATGATTATTATTAGTGTTATGTAAATTATTATTATTATTAGTGTTTTGTAAATTATAAGTAGTATTATGTAAATGATTATTATTAGTGTTATGTAAATCATTATCATTATTAGTGTTATGTAAATCATTATTATTATTAGTGTTATGTAAATTATCATTATTATTCTGGTGGTGCTGGTAGATAGACAACTTCCCTTCGGTGCCTGATGAGTGTGGATCGGTAAGACTCTCCCCGTAGTGAGGCACGAGGCTGGAAGGGTCGTCTGATGAAGGAAGGCTGCTGGCCAATCTCACCCAAAGACAGAGGCTGCTTTGATTCCTTCCTACAACACCAACCATAACAATATTAAAAGGGGGAAGTTTGGTGTTGGTAAATCTGGAGCAACTGAATCCTCCAAACTATATATTCCAAGCAACAGAACACCATTATTTTTGCTTTTCTGGTCCTGTTGTTTCCTAGCATACTTTGGAGGAATCAGGGTACTCCAATTTAACATAAAAGAACTACCACTTAACATACCATAGTAATTGGAATATTGATTTGTTTTGACACTGGACATTCACCGTAACATGTATATATATATAGTCAGAAAACTGGAGGTAAAAGAGTCCTTCAAATATGGCCACGAAACATCACCTATATGGAAGGAGCTTGTTTCGTGGTATGGTCAGGAGGAATCACAAGCCTCCAATTTTCAAACACGATCACAGGGTCCTTAGACAATATAACATTAGAGATGAAAGATCGGAATACTACGAAGAGATGAGAGAAGAAGAATGTGTAATGCTTCAATTAATTAAGGACCCTGTGATCGTGTATGAATATCATGGAGACTTCTGATTCCTCCTGACCATGCCACGAAACAAGCTCCTTCCATATGGGATGTTGGTGAATTGGAAGATCTGTGTTTCCTCCAATGTATGCCAGGAAACAGACGACCTTAATGGGGGATCTGTTTGGTGGCATAATTTGGAGGAATCAATAGCCCTCTAAATTCCCCAACATGAGAATCTCCCCTTAAATTAAGCAATAAACTAACGACTCTCCCTGCACACTCACTTTTCCACCAGACAAGGAAAGTAGAAGAAGGACTGATCTTTGCCAAAGTTTTCCCCATCAGCGAGTGTCTGTGGTAAGTCCCTGTGTAATGTTTCTGGCAGTAGGAGAGCCACTAGTCCCCCCACCAGCGATGCCACCCCCAGCACCACCAGGGGGACGAGGGGCCAAGTATTACCCTGGGGAGAATTATAGGGAAAGCAAAGTAGTTAGTGGATTTATGTTGTGTATATACGAATAATAATAAAGAGGAGGCTGATATTACCCTGGGGAGAAGGAGGATAGGGAAAGCAAAATAGTTAGTAGATTCATGTTATACAGATACAAACCAATAATATACTTGTTACAACCTATACAGTATATGGTGTAGTACATTATGGAAGTAGGGAAGTAAGTGGGTTTATGACTGACTGACTGACCAAGAAAACAATGGCAGGTGAGAGTAGAGCGGCCAGGTAACCAGCGATGTGTACGGCAGTGACCCCCTGTGCTCTCACCACCGTGGGTAACAACTCGGCCGCATACTGTAGTCCAATGTTGTAAGTGATGTTGACAAAGAAACGTCCAAGGATTGCCAACAGAGCCACGGCTACATGATTACCTGCTGATATACAGAAACTACAACTTATTTCTCGTGCTATAGTTCATTATTACAGGTAAGTTGATTACTATTACTGTACAAATCGAATCCAACTCAAATCATGTCAAAAGTGAATCAGATAGTAGCTGCATTTTCACAGGATTATCTACCATTCTTAACCCACCCAAATCAACTGCATCTCTTGTCCAAAGTGTATGAATTATATTTCCGCCTGGCTAAAATAATGTGGGGAGAGGGGAAATAAGTTAACCCATCCCATCTCAACTGTCTTAAACTTATAGGGACCCACGTGTTGTAGTCTGAATTTAGGAGGTAATATAGTGAATCCTTCAAATATTGCCCTGAAACACCATCTATATTCTAGTAGCTTGTTTCGTGGCATAGTTAGGAGAAATTAGAAGCCGCCAAGTCTCATTCACGATCACAGGGGCCCTTAATCTCACCTGGTACCGCTGTGGTGAGGATACTGAAGAGGCCAGAGATGACGAGAGTACCACAGGCCAACCATCGTCGTCCCCAGCGGTCCAGGATGAGACAGAGTAAAGTGTCGGCTGGGAGTTCAGTGGCCGAAGTGATGCTAAAGGCCACGAACACATTGAGGGGAAGGTTGTATACATTCCTCACGTGACCGTCATATACCATACTGAGTAACATCCTGAGAGAAACAGAGAGAGAGGGAGGAAGATGAAATTAAAGGTTAGATACTCATGCATGTTGGTAAATTGGAAGGTTACTGATTCCTCCTAATTAGACCAGGAAACAGACGTCCCCAGTGGTACCAATAGGAATCTGTTTCGTGATATAGTTTGGAGGAATCAGAGGCCTTCCATTTAACTAACAAAGTAATCTCCCCTCGAGAGACTGGTGTCATGGAGATGGTGTTAGACAGATGTACAGTAAGGTGATATGAAAAGAGAGACTCACCACAACACACAGATAGCTATAGTGGTGCGTCTTAGTCGAGGTGTCTTAAAGAGGTCAAAGAGTGAGGCTGAGGTAAAGTCTTGTTGGTCTGCTCCTGAGTCGTCCATCTGGTGTGCACTCTTCTTCATCTGAGTTAACACGTCCTCAGGAATAGTGCGTCCATTGACACGTGCTATACTACGCAGGATCTTCACTGTCTCCTCTACACGTCCTACACTCCCAGAGAAAACACAAACCAGGGAAGAAAAGAAACAACAACGTTTATAACTCTTACTTACCAGGATAGAACTTTAAAATTTGTCTTTGTATGAAACTATACAGTCTCTCTCATTCATCACCCCGTGAATGTATAGTAAATATTTTCAATCAGTGACATGGGATATAATTTTACAGTATACTAAAACGAAAGTGTTAAACCATGATAATAAAATAATTATATAGGTTGTATAATAATCTTCGAATGTTTACACCACAATTTAAGTACAAATTAATTAATTAATCATAAATTATTACATAAATCATCTCAGACTCTGAACAACAAATTAAACAGCTTCAGTGAAATGACTCTGCACACAACACAAGTAACAACACCTCATGCCAACCTTGTGAGAGTAACCAGCGAGCACTTTCCGGCAGCACCCAGTGAGCCAAGCAACCAAGGATCATGGGCAGGGCAGAGAGTGCTGACAGGAGCCTCCAGTCACCAATCCACACAGCCAACCAGGGCAGAACAACAGTACCAGCAGTATAGAACAGAGCAATGGACATGTTTGCTACTAGTGTACGTCTATTAGGTCCCACATACTCCAACACTGTATAGGATAGAAGAGAAACATTAGGGGTTGCTATGGTAAGATGATTTGCCTCGGGTCTTATGAAGAGGGTTGGTGTGCATGCAAGACAAAATTTCGTAATCACAATACAGTAATGTATAGTGTATAATTATATAGGTGCATGAACATAATTACAATAGATGACCACAAGCAGAGAGAGAGAGAGAGAGAGAGAGAGAGAGAGAGAGAGAGAGAGAGAGAGAGAGAGAGAGACAGAGTCTTTACACCCACCTAGGACATACATCATGACAAATATGTTATCGAAGGCCATCCCTGCTATGAACCTGTACACGAGGAAGTCCGCTAGTGAGGTGGACACGGCCGTCAGTAGGTGAGTAGCTGCTCCTATCATGTTTGTAGCCACCAGTACTGGAACACGACCATACCTGTAAACAGAAACACACACACACACACACACATATGCACACACACACACACACACAGCACGAGTCAGAGGGGTGAATATCCAAGTATAGTTTGATATACTAATTTATTTACACTATGGAAGGAAAGTATGGGTGGTTATTTGATTGTGGGTGTTGAGTTATTATTATTATTCAAACGTTTCTCCCTCGGCTCATACCTGTCTGCCACCCATCCTGAGAACACGCCGCCCACGATGGCACCCAGGAAGAAGGTGGACTGTGCCAGGGTGCCATACCACTCACGTCCACACGTCCACTCCAGCTGAGAAATATATATACACATTAGTCCTCGATTGAAATGTGAATATACCTTCCATTGAAATATACTGTACACATAAGGGCTGATTTATTTTCTCTGTCTGTCTGTCTGTCTGTCTGTCTGTCTCTTTCGGAAAATATGACCTTCCACTGCTTACGTAAAGGGCTGATTCTCTCTCTCTCTCTCTCTCTCTCTCTCTCAGCCTATAATATAATTTTGATGAGCGCTAACCGAGTTTTGGACAATATATCACCATGATCATGTTCTAACAACAACAACAACAACGACAACAACAACGACAACAAACAACTTTCATCATTCACCTTCAGAACGGCACACCCAGCACCATGGCACCACAACAAAGCACTAAATAACAACAACAACAACAACGCCCTAACAACAAACAAACAACCGGGAAGGCAACACAAACAAACATAATTACCCATGGAGTCAATGACATTCTTCTGTTATGAATATCTCGGGAGTACAGAGAGGAATACATACAGTATCATGTACAGTATAATAATTACATTGTACACTCGAGCTCGTAATTAAGCGACCACGTACGTACAATACTTACACAGGATGCTATCGACGTGTTGGAGTACAAAGTATGTTATAATGTTTTAAAGAGAATGAGGGAGTGTTGTTATGTCATATTGGAGTGGGAGAGTGAGTGAGGGAGTGTTGATGTCGAGTATATTGGAGTGGGAGAGTGAATACCAATACTTTACTCCCCCAATAATTAACTATATAATTATGACATCCTTAGCTATGAAAATATATATATATATATATAAATAAAGAGCGCTAGATACCTCTGTGACGATGGTATTGTAGTATCCACCTGTTTGATCGTATTCCCAGGAAGTACATTGTCGTACCGGCCACGATGTGTTAGGGACTGTCACACCTTCCTGCAGTACTGTCATATAATTCACGTCGTACACCAGGCAGCGGTTCCTCGTCTCTACACCCTCGGCATCGAACGTCGTGGGCACCGTCAGGTTACGTCTGCAGGCCACGGGAAAACACATGTACAATCACCACCACTAATAAGTACATGTATACAGCTTTTGGTTGATGCCTTGAACAGTCCAGTGGAAATCTTATTGTGAACCTTTTTACTGCATGTGTCTAGGTAGTCGAAGCACACCAGTATATTTATTAATGTTCATGACTGTATACTCGCGGCACATAATCTTGGACCAGACACCCTGATCAAGGACTATGTGTCGCGACTGTACACTCATGATATGTAATCCCTGACCAGAAATGAACGGCAGGCAACACACACACAAACACACACACACACAATCATACCCTACAATCGAAACTGAGCCTCTATTCGAACTCCGCCTTAGGGTGTGAAGGGAAGTCTGCATCGTGTCGGTGTGTCAGATGATTCGAACTGATTCTTCCTATACTACGCCAGGAAACAGACCACCTCATTGATACTACTAAATAAGGGACCTATTTCATTGCATAATTTGGAGGAATCAGACACAGACACTCCAAAATAAATCAACAACAATAACAACAACAGAATCTCCCTTTAATATTCACCACCACCACCACCAACAACAACAACAAAATCTCCCTTTAATAATTATGACGGGTTTACTCACTACACTCACCTAATCTCTGGGCTGATATGAGCAGCTATGAGATCGGGAACGGCACACCAGTGATCGGGGAGGAGGGTAATGAAGAACTGGACGAAGTAGAGAAGCACCAGGTTGATACAGAAGGGAGCCAGACCGAGGAACAGGAGCCATTGGTACTTGCCGAACTGACCAGCGTGACACAACACATCGTCGAAGTCAACGTACTCCGAATCCATCTCTCACTGCAACACAAAAACAATATATATGTGATTTAGGGGATGATAATTTATGTCGAAGTCAACATATTCGAAATTCCTCTCTCACTGAAACACAAAAACAATATATATGTAATTTAGGGGATGATATATCGAAGTCAACGTACTCCGAATTCATCTCTCACTGATGGAAAAAAAATATATATATATAATTATTATTTAGGGGATAATATGTTGAAGTCAACATATTCGAAATCCATCTCTCACTGAAGCACAAAAACAATATATATGTGATTTAGGGGGACTTTTGGTACAGTCAGCAGCAAACAATTTACTTACCTTATGAGGATTCGAATTTAATGTGGCTTCAAAATTTGGCTATACCCTTAAGATAATGAATTACTCTTACGTAAATAGTGCTACAATTAGGCCTAACACAATACAGAAAAGTAACGTGCACGGCTATATTAAAATTGGACACCACCTCAGTTAATTAAAGAACTGACGACCTCACTAAAGTTTTCATTACAACCAAATCAATTTTCTGAGATGGAGGCAATGCACTCATGTACCCAAAGATGTTATTGTTGTTGTTGTTGTTGTTGTTGTGTTTTTGACTCGTGAATTAAATGGTGGATTTGCAAACAACAACACTCGAGTTTGTCATTCAAGAAACTCCTCGTATAATTATAGTGTGATTGGTTGAGGAATGAATGAATGTAATGTGTTGGCAGCACTGGGTACGGTATATAACTAAAGGGAATAAACATATGGAACTCTGAGAGTGTGTGTGTGTATGTGTGTGTATGTATGTGTGTGTACAGGCATACCACTCCATGCCTACCACACGTTACATCCTCTGAGGAATTCCCAGCTCTCGTTTATATCCGTCCTATTTACTGGTTAAAAATGTATGCTATGGAACTCTGAAGGTTAGGTTGACGTAGGTACTATACACTCCCAATCCATTTCTTGATACTTCTATGGCAGGTAGGAAGTCCAAGCCATTTTTTGGGGGATAATATATATACCCTTTTGGGACACTGTAGCGCCTTCATGCCTCCAAAGTATAGGTCAGGAAACAGGGCCAAATTAACAAATACTAATGGTATCCTGTTGCTTGGAATAGTTTGGAGGAATCAGTTACTCCAGATTTACCAGCACGTAGGCCTACTATATTAATCCCTTAAACGATCGGACAAGCCGCCTTCCTATAGTTTATTCATCCATTTAGCTGTGAAGATTGGATGTTAATTAAGTGTAATATTATGCACAACTAACAGGCTTCCTATGACACTATCACATCACATTTTTATATTTATTTAATTATTATATATATATATTTTTTGAGCACGAGGGACCACGTGCCAAAAAAAAGTGTGATTTGTATCTTCCGGAAAGTCCCTCATATCATAGAACATATAACCTTTCTTTCCTCACACTCCCTCCCTTCCTTACACTCCCTCCCTTCCTCACACTCCCTCCCTTCCCCACACTCCCTCCCTTCCTCACACTCCCTCCCTTCCCCACACTCCCTCCTTTCCTTACACTCCCTCCCTTTTTTCTTCCCTTACATACATCCGCTGCAACAAGTAACACGTACACATGACTTGGGAAATATCACTAATATTTCCTCGTCTCTCTGTGTACATGTTTGTTAATTATGCTTGCAGGTGAATGTATGCATGACTGTGACTGTAAGAGAGGGAAGGAGAAAGTAACATTACAGCTGCCAGGTTGGTTGGTTGGAAAGCAAGATGACCAAATAATGCAAATTCGTCACCATTGTTGTCATCTTCATATTCCCTTTCTCTTCATATATAGTGATAATAATAATAACATGGTATCTCCCTCACTCCATTCTCTGCATGTGTAAGATATGTGCATGATATATTTACTTGATAAAAATTAATGTATTCATTATATATATATTGTTTGTAACCTTTAGACGTCAGTTTATATATTGTGGTTCCCTCCAACCAGAAAAATTATTTGTTGTTAGCCAGAGATTAATATCGTGGTAATTGTGATGTGTGTAAATCTGTTGGGGTCACTGATTCCTCCAAGTTATGTTACGAAACCAATTCCCTTCATGCATTCTGAGGTTCTGTTTCCTCACATATATAATAGCTTGGAGGAGTCGATTAGTATCCCTCCAATTCACCCACCTAAATTCACCCATAACTAAAAAAAAATATAACCAGCAACATCTCGTGTCTGCTTTCATTAGCCAAGTGAGTCCTCTAAATTTTCATCTTTTTTTTTTTTTTGCCCCTGATTATGCAAAGTTTTTTGGCCTCAGTTCATGTGTCATGTTTTGTGTCCCAGATTTTGGAAAATATCCGAACCTAAATCTTCCTAGATCATACCAGATATCATCATCAAACCTTCAGGAAAGTTTCGGACTGTATTGGGGAAGGTTTAAAACTTATTCAGAACTAGCCTTGTGGTTAAATGAAAAATATTCCCGTAGTGACTTTAATCATCAGCGACGACTTTCAACTCCGCTCGGCCTTACAAAATCTTCCTCTTTGGACACCTAATAATAACAATAATAACAATAATAATAATAAATGGTTTCGTGTTCCGCTGTTATTCGTGACACACACACACACACACATATAGCTCTGACGTCACGCTGGAATCAAGACAATGGCGTCGTCATGTGATGTATGACGGTGACGCACTTCCTTAAATCTTTGCTCCATCCCATCCTCCTCCATCTCACTCCATGTTAATGAACGGTACGGGAGGGAGGGAGGCCTTCTTTTGTTCTGTGTCTCATCACTCCATACCGCTATTTTATTCTTCCTTACCTTATTCCACCAACCCACACACCAGCAGCAGCCCTCTTCCTGCATGACATCACACATACATACATACTGCTGATGACTGTACACTCACAATCCACAATCTCTAGCCCACCTGAGTCAAAGCACGAGATCTAGAATGGCAGGCTGTTTCTGGACGACACAAAGCCTCTACTGGTTTGATATGTGTGTGGCCTCATGATAATTTGGGTGGGCTGTCATTCAGAAACAGCCTGCATGCTTCAACTCAGGTCACAGGCTAGGGACTGTGAATGGCGAGTGTATAATTATTTTTTTGTGGATGGCGAGTGTATAATTATTTTCTTGTGGATGGCGAGTGTATATTTTCTTGTGGATGGCGAGTGTATATTTTCGCCAGATAAGAAGGGGAAAAAATGGATTATACATTCTAGCTACCTCTAAAATACTTCCAATATACTTGAGACGAATTTGGACGTATCTAACCACTGAAAAAGCCACTGTCAGTTTAAATAAAGACTTGAATACAACACGTACTGCATCTTCACCTGTTGATGATATATAATAATTGATCTAATATAGTATAACTTATAAATAACAATGTGTATGAGACTTTCCTTGTCGTACATAATATTATATAACTTCTACCTTCCGTCTCATGTAACTATTATGTACAGTATGTGACTTTGAGTGTCCTTCGTGGTACAGACAAAAACTAATAATTATATTTCCTTGGTGTTCTCTATCGGAAGTATTTATTCATTTATTTATTGTATTCATGTTTTGTGTACCAGTCATTTTAACTCGTATACCTCTCTCTATCTCTCCCTCTCTATCTCTCCCTCTCTATCTCTCTCTCCCTTCCTCTCTCTCTATCTCTCTCTCCCTTCCTCTCTATCTCTCTCCCTCTCTCTCCCTTCCTCTCTCTCTATCTCTCTCTCCCTTCCTCTCTCTCTCCCTCTCTCCCTTCCTCTCCCTCTCTCTCTCTCTCTCTCTCCCTCTCTCTCTATCTCTCTCTACCTTCCTCTCTCTCTATCTCTCTCTCCCTTCCTCTCTCTCTCCCTCTCTATCTCTCTCTCTCTCTCTCTCTCTCTGTGTGTGTGTGTGTGCGCGTGTGTGTGCATGGAGTGAAAGTGGTAAGAACTAAGAAATGTGAATGTTTAATATATACGACAATAGAAAAAAACAATATACTGTATAATATTGCAAGACACAGTGCTAATTATTATACTACTGAAAATTCATGTTACCAAGAGCTGCTGCTGTACTATATATTATTATTATTATTATTATTATTATTATTATTATTATTATTATATCCCAGAGTGAGTCAAACAACAACTATTATCATCATTACGTAACTTCCATCAACTGGTACACATTCCATTTCACAATTTTTATTCTATTCATTTATAGGTTTCATTTTATCTATATTTATTTATTTTATCTTATGTTATTTTATTCTAATCATTATTATTTTTATTTTTTTTATCACTTGGGAATTGGAGGCTTCTGATTCCTCCTGTAGGCTGACTATTAGGCCTATGTCTTGAAACACGCTCCTTCCATATTGGTGGCGTTTCGTGGCAATATGTGAAGGACTAACATACAGTAGGCCTACCTCCAATTATCTGACTACAAAAGATGGCCACAGGAATTCTTAAGGGGGGAAGTTCTGTACAATAATGTTCGTAAATCTGGAGCAACAGTCTGATTCCTCCAAACTATTCCAAGCAACAGACAGATCTCCATTATTGTTGTTCATCTGATCCTGTTGTTGTTTCCTGGCATACTTTGGAGGAATCAAGGCGCTCCAATGTAACAAAAGTGAATTATCTCCTTAAACAGTCTATATATACTTGAGGTCAATTCTGAGGTCAATTATTTATTCTGGAAGTCCTGTTATAAATAGTTTACCACGTGACTCGATGATTGGAAAACAACAAATCTAATAATAATAATAATAATAATAATGTTGTATTGCAGTTACATAGTCATACATTTTCTATAATAATATTTGTAAACCTTTGAAAACAACAACAGCGTGTGTACGAATTTTGGGACCAGAAAACGAAAACATCAATAAATCCACATTACAATTTATTTACTTAAAAACATCGATTACAAATTCACTTCAACGAATACTATACAACCTATAAACATTAATTTCAATAATAATATAACATACAAAAAATCAAACAGTCTTAACAACACACAGACACAACATTTTTACATTGGCATACTCTCACTTATTGTAAAAGTGATCTTATGAACCAAGATAATTTAATATACCATACTATCAACAAGGTCTTACAAACTATTTTCGAACCCAGTCAAATCTGAAACAACTTACACTCAGCATTATAATATTATGATTGGGATTAACTGGTACAGAGTATTATTATTATGCATGTAAGGCAAAATTTTGACCATGTAGTGCCCGGGGCTTTGGTTCGTGATTGCATGCCTATACGGTCAACATTTGCTTGGGTTTCTCTCAAAAACACACAACAAAAGTGGCCAAAAACATATACATAAACACCTACGGCCTTTACATCTACATTACAGTGAAAAATAAACAACATAACACGAATTAAAATGAGTCGATCTGTGGTGAGGCCGTGAGGGGCATCGTATGGAATTATATATATATATATATGCAAATTTTTACCTATAAATTCCTACAAACTGTGTCCAGAAATAAGGCTACTTCGGTATATATAGTGCTGCTGTTTTGTGATGTAGTTTGGATGTATCGGTAGCCTACAAACATAACAACATAATGCCACCCTAAGGGACCCTGTGATGTAGTCAGAAAGTTGGAGGTTAGTGAGCCCTTCAAATATTGCCAAGAAACACACACCTATATTCAAGGAGCTTGTTTCGTGGCATATTCAGGAGGAATCAGAAGCCACCAAGTCTCATACACAATCACAGAATCCTTAAGGTGAAATTCTTTTAAGGGTAAATTGGAGAGCTACTGATTCCTCCAAACAATGGCACGCAACAGAGCCGTCATCAAAGTAACATTAGGATCGTCTATTTCCTAGCATAGTTTGGAACTTTGGAGGAATCACAGACCTTCCAATTCGCCAACATTAATAAGTGCTGCATCATGCCTAGAGAGAAAGTAAAATGTAAGCAACCTTTCACCTTCATACACGTGTTTCTCTCAGCTGAATGTATTGGATTAAGGGGGAGGTACAGTGTTGGTAAATCTGGAGCAACTGCATGCTTCCTCTTAGCTAGTTCAAGCAACAGTATACCATTATTTTTTTGTTAATCTGTTGGTCCTGTTTCCTGGCATACTTTGGAGGAATCAATCAAGGTGCTCTAATGTTCCCAAATTATACCATCGCCTTTAATTCGTGCCTCATCTTCTCATATAATTAAAAGACTGGTGATGGCTTCTACTATATCCCTTATCAACTCCAGCAACTGACAAATAAAAGAAAACTATAGGAAAACTATGATAGCCCCTGGTAACTTAATAAATATGTAAAATATATATATATATATATATATATATATATATATATATATATATATATATATATATATATATATATATATATATATATATATATATATATATATATATATATATATAATATATATATATATATATATATATATATATATATATATATATATATATATATATATATATATATATATATATATATATATATATATCGAATTCGATTACCGAAAGAGAGAAATATCGAGGGGGAAATAGTCTGTCAGGAGACGAAGACTACACATTTAGAAAGGAAAAATGACGGTGGTGGTGATGGTGTTGAGAAGGAGAGGAGAACATGTCATAATCATCATCACCATTAAAGCTAAGGTCACGGGAGAAGGTGTTTCTCCTGAAGACGGCCCTACACCTGCCACTCTGATCAGGCATGTAACCCTGGGGACACCGGAGTTTGGGCAGCGTGATGATGAATTCGTCCACTGAGCCTCCTTCTCTACCGGGAAACAGACCTGCTGGGGGTTTGGAGATGATTGGAGTACCTGGACCTATAATGTCATATATATCCATTGTCGTTAGGTCAGGCACAGGTGAAGAAGAAGGGTGAGAGACGGAGGTGGTACTAATGGTAGTCGTGGTGGTATCTGTGGTCTCAGGAATATTATCAGTTGTTTCAGGAAGAGTCGTGGTGTGAGGGGTGGTGGTTGTCGTAGATTCCTGCTGGTCGTTTAGGCTGGTCGTAGTAGTATTGGTGGTGCTTTTGTTTCCTGTGTCTCCCTGTTGGTCTATAATAATACTCTTGCCGGCTCGAATGTCAGCAGATACATGTACGGGTTCAAGGCCGAGAACGAATCTGTGGCTTGTCAGAAATTCCGGCTCGTAGAGGTGTTGGGCGATAGGATCTGAATCAGGAAGCGGCGATGCAGAGGTCACACTAATAAACAACAACAACACTACTATCACTTGGGACACGTGCAGGCTCCTACAGTCACATTTCCATTCTCGTCTGGCCATCATGGTGTTGAAGCCACGACACGACAAACGTTCCTCACTTCACAAACCAAACACCATACACATCCTTCACGGCGGTAAGGTCACGGTGAAACGTAAACTCGATCGATCATATAGGCAATAGAAAGTTTCACACAAGGTCGTCTTCCCTAAACAACAATTATAAACTTCAGTGTCTTTTGTTGTCGAGTTTCGTTAAGAGATTACTATTTGATTATCGTATCCTAGCAACGAGTAACACACGAGCTATTATATGTATGGGGACTCCAGTAAGGGAAGAGTTATTGTGGGAGATGGTAAGTGAGCCAACCACACCACGGGCTGGTCGGGAGAAGTATGGCTGGTGTAGTGAGGAAGCCGATGTGAGGAGGGAAGCTAGCGGCCCTGTGAGACTCCCTGACCTTGTTCCTTGATTCACTCTCACTGCCGCCATGACAACAATCCATTTCCCGTTTGTCGTTCAACTATACAGTCGTGAATACTAATGTCGTTCCTTCTCCTGCCCTTCAATAACTCATATTATGAATTGTAGGAAGGTGAAGTAAAATTCTGGTGTATCTTAGTGATATAATAATTAACTGATAATGTATGGAAGAGTTTACAGGAGAAAGTAGACTGTAGTAGAAAATAATAATAATATACAAGGACAGCAAGCATGAAGATAAATAGAAAGACAGGAAAGAAATTGGCTCGCATTTAAAGGGGTGCCCCAAGCCTTGATTTACTGCCAACATCTTCGCAGGCAATACCTCCTACGGGAATTACACACTGCACATATATATTGCACTCGGTAATTTCAATAGGGACTCGAGTACCGGTATCAGGTAACAGATATAAGACACAACTAAACAATATTTGAAAAACCTTTAATCATATTTAGTCAACAGTATCAATAGAATATCACACTGGCAGGATAACATGGAATAATTTTTATATTATTATAAGAAAACTCATTATGCAGCTCCACTTACAATATGTTCACTTAAACTTCATCAATTTCCCTCAGTATATTCAGGGAGGTATTTCAATTAAACACTGATTGTCCAGACTTGTGTAACAGTACAACTGAGTAAACTCTTAACTGCCTATCATTGGGGGTGCCTGTCTTTAACCCCAAATTTTCCTATTTATCTATAGCTCCGACACCTCGCTCCCTCCAGGAACTCGCACCAAGGGGGTGGCCATGGTAGAAATCTCCAGTTTTCCCATATGTCAGTGTTGGCAGGATTATACTATTTCGAAGTCCCTTTTTCACTTCCATACTCACACTTTTCCACCAAGTGATATGGACCTATTACACACAATCTCACTAAAATTTCACCCTTCAGTAAAATGAGGGATCACTGCACCTTAAGTTCTAACACAGCCACAACAATTACACTTCCACTTTTATCACAGTCTCTGAAATTCAATGATTAGTAAGAGAATGTCTAATAGTACTTGCCCAGACTTCAATCACTATAGATCAATGGCTCATACATACATGCACACAAACAAATGATAACATATTCAGGGTTGGTTGGTGATAATGTGGTATTATTATACTATACTGTAACAAAAAGCAGGGAACTTTACTATAGGTGACCTCTTGTGGTACTTTACTATCTGGATGAATTACCAGGCTTCAATTCCTCAACTACTGTATTTTGCAAATCCTCTTTAACATTATCACTACAATAAGACATAGCCAATGTATCATCTCTCTCTATAACTAAGTTAGTATAATTCAATGTAACACCAACATGCCATTCTACTGAATCAAACAAATACAGTAATTGCTACATTTACCAATGCCTTAACCTGTAATTACCCATATGTACCTCTTGAGTTACATTTCATCGCCAAAACTACTTACATCTCTGCCTTTGATTACATCAAAATGTGGTATTGTAGGTCATCTGGGGGAAAATTAGCCTCTCTTGAAACCTGTTGGTTGACTAGAATAGAAATATAATGCAAAGTACCCATTTTTATCTATCAAAAGATTTCAGCATTTCGATAATTTAACATAAACGTACTGTACCTGTGTGTTTTAAATGAACACTGATTTATATCCAGGGCTCATTTAACCCTGTGAGAATCCAATGACTCCTTTCTACAGCAGTTTGGTTTGAGAGTGCTCTTACTAACTTTATTGACTATGTCAAGCTGACCTGTAGTAATATTGGGGACTGTTTTGAGGACAGCAGGCCAGGGAGGAGGTAATGCCTGGCATGGGCAAAGAGTCATATCAAGTTTCACTCTACCTAAAGTTACTAAATGCAAACTCAGCCTTAAAGGCAAGGAAATAAAAGTACTGAATAGTATCAGGATAAGACTCACAAGAAACAGGACCAAAAGTAAGAAATCTCACATTCTCAACAATGACCAGGATGATGACTCCATGTTCAGTCTCTGCAGCCACTGTAATGGTCATCATAATTATCTAACCTACTAAAATTTGTGAAAATCTGTTCATAACCTTTTTAGATATCTTTTAATGTACAGTATAGAGACAGACTGGCACACAAACAGTATGTCCAGTTTGCTTGGTGTCAAAAGTCAAAACACAATCAGGTTGGCAAGTCCGAGCCTCCCTCTCAAAGTGTTCAGGGAACCATGCAGCAAACTGTACCTCCACCTGCACTCTACCAACTGCCTTTCAAATTTAACCATTTTTTCCTTGGCACATATCATATCTGCCTACAAAATTATGTAGAAATCAGTCCATAACTTTTGGATACATCTTGTTTATGCAGAGACAGACAGACACACAAATGAATAATAATAAAAAAAATATATTGAACTTTTTTGACAGATAAGTTGGTTGGTTTGTGTTAACTTTACTTCATCCATTCTACTTTGGATAAACATTATTGATTACATGTTTATGCTACCAATGTACAATATGGTCGTCAAGAAAAATAGTTTAGTATCACACTAAGATATACAAATTCTAAGTCTTAGCACACAGAATGCAACCACTACCAATTATACAGTACCTTCAATCATCAGCAACTAGGAAAAAAGTAACTTCTTGTACTATTATAAGAATCAGTCTAAATATCAAAACAATAAATGATCACTTCATCCACCCATCCAGTGTTGATACCTTGCTCCCTACCAGGATTGGCCAGGACAAATGACACATTTATCTAAGTCATATACTGCTGAGGCTACTGGCTCACCATAAAGGAACTTTATCAATCCTTGTTCCTACGAGACTTTCCAGTTTTATGGAGTGTATAGTTATAGTAACTTAACCATAAATAAAAGTTGTAAACTTAACAGTCGTATGCTTCAACACTGTCCTGCAGTATCACAATGGAAATTTTTTAATACTGTATACTGTGACTTGGTTTATATATGATACAGGTACTGTACATACAAATGCGTACAGTAATTGGGGTCAGCATAACCCTCTATCATAAAATACAGTAATCTACATGTATTTGCAGGGTATGAATCTCACTGGATGCTTTTCACCCCATACCAAACTCACAACTACAATACAATACTTACTATAAAGGCAGCATGTAGAATTGTGGAATATCAGCATAATTTGTCTGAGCACAGAACCATCAGATACATAATATACTCATTAAAATACTGTAAAACATGTAAAAAAAAAAAAAACAGTGGGAGAAGAGAATACCTGCTTTTGTTACTTTTTTCACATGTGTTACTGCCCCTTGTGGTCATTTATAAGAAGATGCACATAAGACAGTAGGTCACAGTTGCTTGGTGATTTATGTCTGAAATGTAAATGAAGAGTGGTAGTCAGTTTCAAGTAATGTACAGTATATAAAAGGTCAAATAATAACTATAGCAACATTATCTGTCAGTTAACAAGAAGGATCTTCATATAAGGTAGCACTGTACATACAGTCAAAGTGGCACTGGAGTCTGTGACAATGATGTCAAGAAAAGAGGCCAAATGTGATCACATTGTGTATAGAAATATGGTCTGGTCAAAACTGTTGTACATACCATTAACTGTCAAGTCAAGGGAGGAGGTCCCACATTATGTGGCAAGTCATAGTGGCTTGGGGGTCTGTGCCTGAGTAATCGAGGAAGTTGGCAGTCCACATCCCAACACCCTTCAGACCAGTGGTGATGGCCAGCATGTATTTGTAGGCAAGACTACTGGGGTCATCGTACCGGATCTGGCGGATCTGGCCACTCTCATCCTGTACACAATATGAATGTAAGAGTTAGAAAAATAACACATAATTTAATATCATGACCAGTTTACTGTTACCTGCATAAGCATTAGAGCTGTCTGTACAAGAGAAGGATATTTTGTACATTAAATTAAAAAAAATCAGGTGGACCACCACAGGTACAGGGTGTGCAGTTCTATCAGTAATTACCGAGTGAAAGTACAGTAGGATATACAGTATGTACACTAGTGATACATAATTTCTGACCAGGGAGTATTAGATCAAGTCGTGGCCTAGTCATGGCCAGACGCAGACCATAATCTTAATACTGTACATATATTATATAAAGGTATAGATCTGGAAATGCATAAAATTTGCCGTATATCTTGACAATTAAAGTAGTCAATAATAATTTTTCTAATATGAAATTCAGGTATAGACATTGAGCTCGTAGACCTCCTGGTCAGAAATTATATATCACGAGTGTACCTGCTACTGTGATTGGCAGATCTATTGGTTTACAACAGATTCATTAATCATAATCACTATTCCACAAAGTCTTTTATAAAAAAAGTAATACATAATCACATTTCTTAATTAAGCTGCATACAGAAAAAAGAATATATTATAATCAGAAGAGACAACCTTGGCTTGCTCCCTTACCACATAGTTATAAAACGGAGTGAGGGAATTGTAATCCACACGGTAAGATGCATTGTGGGAATGTCTGTTGGAATTCAACCAGCTGAGTGCATATTCTTTTCCTGCAGCATCACTACAATTGACACCTCGGAATGGTACTTCTTTGATGTAGCAAGTCACCTTGTCCTGTACAAAGAAAATAATAATTATGAATTATTTTACTGAAGAAAAAATTGACTTGTAATCTAGCTGACCATGACAGAAATTATCTCAATTGTATTATTTCATCATTACAAACACTTCAACAATTTCTAGTCAAGAACAGCATTATAATATTTTTTGTTCCAACACTGGAGAGAGACCTTTGCTACTTACTTTGTCCATAGCAATGCAAGGGTAGTTGTAGCCATACCAGGGCACTCCTAGTACCATCTTGTCAGTTGGGATACCTAAACTCAGGTATGTCTGTAGCCCATGAGCTGTCATGTAGATCCCAGAGTTGGGGCTGAGAGAAATGGATGAAGTCATTACACATACAGTATTGAAATAATTTAGATACTGGTTGCAGTATACTTACACATACACAAATACAATACGGTACAGTACTACCGTATATTAAAGTTATTGAGATAACAACTTAACATCTATCATATATTGCTAGTTAGCTACAATGCTCATAGTAGAGAACCAACTATCAATTTACTTCACATCACCTACCGAGCTGTGCAGGGTCCTGTCATTATTTGACTCTGCTCATCATAAGCCATGATGAAGATGAGATCACTGTAGTTGGCAATGCCTTGATAGTCATAGAACCGGCCATCAACCCCTTTTGCTGACCATGCAACATCAAATGACACCTATGAATGGAAGCAAAAAATTAATGTGTGATTGTTATGTTTACGTATGGTATTTACAGTACTGTACTGTATAGGAATTTTATGTCTTGCTTCATTACGTATGGCAAGTCAAAACAAGATGCATTATGGGGAATAAGATGTTGATAAATTATGGGATACTGATTTATCAAGAATGTACCAAGAAACATACTAGCCTCAATACTGTACCATACATGGCTGGTTTGTAATCCAGTACATTTCGGAAGAATCAGTTGCTTCCAATTTGACAGCAACATAATTATTACCCCTAAGTTTCTCTAATTTCCCAACCTGTGAGCCTGGGAGAGTGTTGTGGAAAGTGTCAGCTGTCTCCTTAACAAGACTAGTGAGGCCTCTCTCCTCTGGGGTGTAGGGATCAATAGCGCTTTCAAAATCCAGGTTGATGCCATCCAAAAACTTGAGAGTGGCATCACTGACCTGAAGCTGGACCCACTTCTGTCGGGCTGCTGCATCAGGCAGCTGACTAGTCGGGAAGTTACCTGCAAAAGGTGTTTATAATAGCCCCTTGATATACTGTATCATGAATATAATCTCCAACACAGAACCATTAAATGACTTAGTCTAAGCTATAGTACTGTATATGGGAAAGAGAAACAGAAAAACCTTAAAAAATACTTGATGTTTTCAATGAGTGACTAAAAAATATGTAGAATGTCAGTAGACAGATGTGCAGTATAAGTTTATGATTTATCTGGTGTTTGCTGTACAGTATATGTAAATATTTGGCACATACTGTACAGTCTGGTACAGATATGAATTTAACAAGAAAAGACACTGTATACAATGTTAGATTCAAAGGTGTAACTTGTGTACCGTAACTATATAACTCACCAAGCTTGACCACCCTCACACCATTCTGGTGAGCATGACAGAGGAGGTCTGAATCGTAGAAGTTAACAATGGCAATAGTTGTTAATTTGGACCAGTTAAACTTCATCCACACAGATGGATCACATTTCAGAACAAAGGCAAAGACCTGTGGATGACAAAATATGTTGATGATTCATATACAATACAAAACTATAACTACAGAAATCTGAATAAGACCAGTACTGGGACCTAAAATGGGCAAATTACTGGGTCCAAACATGGCCATTTAAGGTCTATATCACAGTAACAGAATTTCTAATAAGTTGAATATCATACAGAAAATTTTCTGTAAGATCTTTAGGTGTGTGGTCACATACGTTGACCAAATATAGCAAAAGTTAGACCTAACCTGGTAATGATGACTACAATAATACAGCCATGATGAATACATTATACAATAGACTTATTATATACAAGAAAAGGTATTATTACAGAATAACTAGGTTTTTGGCTAGGCTTGAGCAGTATTACCACATTAGGCTAGGTCCTGGAAATTTGCCCCAGTCACTTTATGATAGTTTACACTGGTTATACCTTGTAGTTTGCCCAGGTTAGGTCCGGTAGTTTGCCCAGGTTAGGTCCCGGTAGTCTGCTGTGGTCTAGGTCTAGGTCTAGGTTAGGTTAGGTCAGGTCAGGTCAGACTAGTTTCAAAATTATGTTTGTAAAATATCTCGAAAACGAGGCATTTCCGAGAGAAACACCATAGATGAAAAGTGTCTTAGAATGGTCCAAAATAGTGGATAATGATACTAATGTTTCTCTTCTCACACACATACACACACATTTACCTCTTTCTTTTGCATCTTCCTGATGTACTCCTGGACGTGGGGTGCCGAGGCATTCCTGAGCCGAGCCTCACCGAGAGACATACACAGTAGGTCATCTTGGCAGGGGCAAGGTGAACGGTTAGACAGCATGACCTTCATCACTATATCCAGGTCACTTAGGCAGTCACTGAATCCTCCTTGTAAGGTCACTAATAATACCAGGGCAGTAGTTGATGTCGTAATCCACCACATCATTATCTTCCACACTTTCCTCATCATCGTGTTTGATTAATGTTGGCAAGGCAATATCAAAATGTCATAAGCTGGAGTGGAGTGTGTTCCTGTCATTAACACACACACATACACATATCCAATAACTGAGAAAAGAGATAATATTCCACACCTGCTGTACTTGTAGCTAATCCGTTGTAGCAGCTGTAATAATAATGATAATGGCTTTGTAATCGATTGTTGCCGGGTATTATAATCTAGTATTGTGAATATAGTACAGTATATCCTTTATAATTTATTGCAAGTAATGTATTAGCCCATCTGTTGCTTTATAATTTATTGTCAGTGATGTATTAGCCGACCTGTTGCTTGAGGGAGGCGTGTCAGTTGAGAGGAAACGGAAGGAATGACAACAGGCTTAATATTTTTTTTATCACTATTATCACACACACTGATTATAACGCCTTCTGTTTTGTTGATCAGCGATTAAACTTTTACTACCCAAATATACCCGAATCAACTCTACTCAGGCTCTTGCTGTTACCAAGGCTGTTACAGGAATATTATGATCATCCCGCCTTCATCTATCCACAAGCGAGTTACAATTTCTCTCATTCTATCATTTGCTAACACATAATAATAGTCAATTGCAGTCTTAGCTCCTTGCACTCAACGTCATTTTTATATTATATCATGTCCAGGGTTCATATAGATATATGAACCCTGATCATGTCGGTCATTAAACCCGTAGGAATATAGAATAATAATAACGAACTTCCCTGTTGACTGGTAGTCGCTTTATACTTAGCTATGATTTCCTATATTCCTTACTCTACTCTAATATTAGTGAATATTCTTTATACAGAAATACTAAACTGTTCCCTAGTCCCAATATCATGCCTGAACAAATCGAGTCGGCGAGTGGTTTGCAGATATTACCGTAGTGTGATTGATCGTTTGCGCAAATGACTGAACAATATCCAACAAGCTTTTCATCAATCACACCCCTGTACAGTCACTGTTTTATGTACTACAGTGATGCATGGTAATGTGTGGTGACTGATCATTCTTCTTGCTATAATAGTGTGGCAAATTTAAATTATTGCAGTCACCTAGTTTGCGCAAGCAAATGTGGCAGGCAGACAGGCAGTGGAAGAGTCCAAAATACCTTTTTTATCTCTTTGTTGATATTATAATAAAATATCCATGACTTTTGGGTTTTGTACTTCAGTATATATTAAAAATTAAAACCTTCAGAACGATGCTCTAGAGTAGTTATTAAGTATTCACAAGCATCGTACATGTAGTACTGTATACTCAAGTACGATAATCAGTAGATTAATTATCAAGAGGATTAAAAAATTAAGAGTGAGAACTAGCACCAAGCCCAGAGGAATTATTTGACACAAAGATATGCATGGGAATGGCAGAAAGCAAGAGATGTACTGGCTAGGAGTGAGGAAAGAAGGAACAATGGGACCTCTGATGATTGTATTGGACTCACAGGAGACAATGTACAAGTATAACATCTTGAGGAAGCAACAAACACTTGAAAATTGCCAAGCATAAATTCAAGAAAATATCAATATATCATGACCTGACCCAGAGGATGGAACTGAAGGACAAAAACAAAACAAAGAGATTGGAAGCAGCAGAGCCTCAAAATCAAACCAACCTACTGTAAATAACAAAGTGCACTATGTATGGATGAGGTTTAATACAATAAGATGTAAATAGTATAGAAGCTTTATATTTGTACAGCAACATCATACGATACGATGTCAATCACAAACTCAAAGCATGGATAATTAATCGCTAATTACAATTAACATTGTCATTTGTTAATGGATGTTTATATGCCACACAGATGGTAAGCAATTGTAGAACTTAATCCACATTATTGTCAAGTGTACTTACTTTTCCCTTTATTCTTTAGTACCGGTAGTCTGTGTATCCAATACAGTATGTTTCTCACTGAAAATTTCTATAATTTCCAGGTCTCTAGTTCCTTTATTCAATCTGTACTGTATTTTGCTTTCCACCCAATTCTCTTTTTCCTTGCACTTTCATTCATTCCATATATGCTTAATGTATCATTATCAATAGGTAACCAGCAATTTCCTAAACGAGTACATTTTCGTCCTTCAAAAATCTAGTGAGTTTACTCTTTTCACTTTTTTATACCATATAAAAATCACCTAATATTCAATATGCAAACTTATTTGTAATTATGTGGCCTTTGAGAATCATACAAATATTAATTAAATAAGTACTGTACTCTATCCTATTCTACCATAGAAAACCAATCTTAAATCTATGACTTTTATTCCATGAGGAAATATTGCACTAAAATGGGCGAGCATAAATTCTGTCAACATAAAGCTCACAAATAATGGATTTTTTTTGTGGGTGTTAAGTATATTATCATTTATAAATTATAAATATGCTTGTATCTAGTATAAATTTTGTGTAATATGTTTGCTATCAGGGACAGACTCTATTCTCATCCTGTACAGTACTGTACATTACAATGTAGATACTATCATTTTACCAGGTATGTTCTGTGTAAATCAATTTGCACAATACCTGTGGAAGAATTTTTTTTCTCGAGAATAGGACCATAAATGCAGCTCAATCCAAAATGTCATAAAGATTATTCTTTTTGTATCTGCTTTTCCCTGAAAGAGAAATTGGCATAAAAATTGCATGGAAGAACATAGTATTTTTTTCATTAGACACAGAACTGGAATGCTCTAATCAATACAGTATTTATTGTACCCAGTAAGCACTCTTGTGTTTCACAACAGCTTTAACTGTACACAGGAAGCCTGTATTCTTTTACATAGGTACAGGTATTTTTATAATCATGAAATCAGAAACCTATATCTGACCCATTGTATGCTATATACAGTATATAAAGAATTAATAAAATATTTCCAATCACATTGAAAATAATCTCATAATGCCACAGAAGTAGGTACTGTATGATAAAGAAAATTATACACCACTAATAGTGCTACTTGCACATGGACCAATATTAATATCGAAAAAAAGCCAGGTATATTATTACAATAAAAAGAGTTCAGGTTCCTCTTAGGTCAACAATAAAAATAACTTTCAATCATTGATGCTGTACAAAATAACTTTGTGCTACAACCAACATTACCTTGTATCAGAATGAATAAGAAGAGAAAAAGATGACGGAGCAAGGCAAGAAATGTCCATTTAAAGCTGGATCCCATACCGTCAGATGGGGCAATTCTAGACAAAATGAGCAAATTGAGAGCCTGTTTTGTAGCTATACTATTGTAACATTACTCTCTTATCTGTATGAAAGCTACAAATAAAAATCAAGTACAGTATATGTTTGTGTGTGTACCATACATAATTAAAAGACAAAAATCTTGCACTAGTTTTAAGAAAATTATAATACTGTACTTAATGTACCTCTATTAACAATCAAATTTTCCTTTTAAACTCTACCGTATTATTCAAGTAGAGCTCTGCAACTTTGAACTGTTCCTTATGAAGAATTGCGTTAATGGAGGTTGAACAATTTATTGGAGATATACCTTCAGGAAAATCATATAATGTTTGATGGGAAACACATAGCCTAAACATGCATTTAAAGATACAGTATGACAGTAGTGTCTAAATTTGCCCTATTCATCCTGAAGTACCTTATATAAATTAACAGCAATTATGAAAAACTGTGTCATTATGAAATTACAAAACCTTTCCCATATTTCTAACTCTATCACATCACTGAGTATGTAATTGAATGACACCTTTTGTGAGTGACTTGGTGATCTCACTTCTTGGTTGGATGACTGACGAGTGAATCCAAGTAGTTTAGATACATCCGGCCCAGGTAGAGTGTACCGGCTGCCCCTCCAACCCCAATGGCTGTGCGCAGGAAGGGACTCTCTGGGGCCAACGTGCGTCCCAGTGCCCACAGCAACATTGACCCCAGGTTGAACATTACTGTGCCAAAGGTCCTGCCCAATACAAAAGAATTTCAGTTATTTGATCTAGGGATAGCTTGGGGGATAAAGATGAAGCTTTTCTTCCATAATTCACAGAAAATAATTAATCAGTTAAATAATTCACAAGTGTTTGACAAGTGTTCTTGGGAACACAGAGTAACACAAAGAAATAATAGAAATTTTGCAAGATTCCTCTCAACTATATCTGATGTTTAAATTTCTGACTAAGACTGGTGCTCAATTTGGCCCTAAGTTTAACACCATTTGCTTAGTAAACATATAAATAATGCATTCTATTCTTGAGATAATTTTCTCTGGCAACAGATAGTTATTATCATGAGAATTATAAACAATTACAAATACGATATGGATGAATAACCCAGGCTGTAAGTGACACTCTTTTATAAGCCAAAGTTACACTAGACATAAAATTCAAAATATTCTAAGCCATAATATCCTCGAGCAGTCTTTCTAATATAAAAGCAATTCCCTTCATCCTGTCATATTACATACTGTAATGCAACTGTAACAGTATTGCTCCACAGATATATGGATATTAATAATTTACAAAAGAGTAAAGACATACGAAAACATCAACTTCTCCTTAGCTGGTGCCTTGGTCAAATGTTGGCTGGAGTATAAGTAGAGTCCAGTACCAGCCACAGCATTCAGTAGACAAGCATTGGTCAGGGAGATATACTGTGGCACAACACTGCAACACAAAATAATACAACATAACATAAAATTCTTTTGTATAATGATGGAAATAAGAGGCAGGATTAATTGTTCACTTTTCACATAAAATAAAATCCTAAATCATACAGCATACACAACAAATTATCGAAAAATCATGGAATTTATCTAGCATATTGTCATTTTGTAGCACTGTTGCCACATCCGGCTAGGTCCCAGTAGTTTGCCCAGGTTATGTCCCAGTAGTATACCCAGGTTAGGTCCAGGGGTAAATATTGAAAGAATGGTAATAGTTAAGCGGTGGACCATAATCAGGTTTGGACTGAAGGCTTGCAGATTGCAATGTTTAATAGTGTTTTTTTTTTATGCATTTATTGTTCAAGGCCGTCCTTACCTAACCTAACCTAGACCTCATCAGACTACCGGGACCTAACCTAGGCAAACTACTGTACTGGGAAATAACCATGATAAAGTACAGAATATGACTGGGGCAAAATACAGGGATCTAGCCGGATCTGGCAACACTGCTGCAAAACGGTAATTCTTTCAATATATACCGGTCCTGGTAGTCTGCTGTGGTCTAGGTTAGGTCAGACTAATTTCCAAAATATCTCGAAACACTATAAGTTAGATGAAAAGTGTCTTAAAATGGTGCAAAATAGTGGGTAATGATAGTAAAATATAAAATATAGTGAACACAGTACTTCTGTAAATTATAATAATAATCACTTCCCAAACTAAATGAAAAAAAACAAACAAACAAACTAACAACTCACATGAAATGGAAGTCAGCAAACAACTCCGGGTTAAACATCTGTACACTAAGGACACCATAGGCTACACATCCCTTCATGGGGGCATAGTAATACAGAAGGTTATTAACGGTGAGTGGTCGTAGGCCTGCTTTAACAAGGCCGGAATTAACCTTGCTAATTATTTCAGCCGCCATACCGACCAGCCGACCGATCGTCCCTTTATTATTATTTGTTGCTTGCTGCTGGGTTGGGTGTAGTCAGTGTTGCCAACTCTGCTTGACGAAATTTTCCCATGGATTTTCCCAACTTCAACTTTATAAATTTTCCCTTATTACCTCAAAATGTTTCTATTTTTACTCTTGAAGATAATCGTACATTTACCATCAATTTCCCTATTTATCTCAGACATTTCCTGTTTACCTTTGAGGATAGTACAGTACATTTACCATCTTGATATTTCGTCTCTTAGAAATTGTTCCACTTATTCTAGAACAATCTTTATATAATTTCTCCATTAGTATCTGCATAACTCGATAACTACTTTATTTTATATGAAAACCTTAGATACTTAATTAATAATATCATGGTAATTTTTCCTTGTCAATTATATATACTGTCTATATTTTGGTTATGTCATTTGTTCCGTCGTCATTAAATGTTTGTTTATTATGTACGTCTATTATCCGCTCAGACTGCTCTTCGAAATACTAGATTAGATTATGATTGGTTTACATTTACTAAGCACACTCCGATAGGTCTGCTGTGACTGGCTGTGAGTATCAAATTGCGCATTTTGAGGATTGGCACAAAATCGCCTAAAGGCGCTAATGAATTTTTTTGAGTATCGGAATCGCGCCTTTCTGAAAGGCGCTTTCAAAGCGCCGAATTTTCAATGTTTAGAGAAAATTCTCCATTCTTGGCAACACTGAATTAAACAGCTGATGACAGTATTACCAACCTCTACTGGCACGAAAACACGCCCAACGATTCACAGGAAAATGGCCCAATATTTTCTCCGGTGGTCATTTATGTACTTTTATGATTGTTTAGTCTTCTTGTCATTGCATACATTATTATATCATTCAATTCTGCTTATTCAGCTTTGGCTTTAGCATCTTATATGACTCACTTACTGTAAAAGATACTATTCTCTCCTAACGTGTAACTTGAACTAATAACCAGCCCAAACGAGAGTATAAACCGTATACTTGGCATCTCTGATTGATGTTACCTATCCGTTGTCTTGCATTTGGGACTTCCAGTACGGTGTATAAATAATTACACTTAATTTATACAATTATTTCTGCTCCCTGCTGTTTGTAATAAATATGATAAATCTCTGATGATAAATCTCATTGGAAATTAAAATTCATATCTGGTATAGAGTGAACGATATATTTTCAATAATGCAGCAACCAAGATTGTATGTTTAGTAGAATATCCTTTTATGGAGTGACTGCATGAATACTAATTATACAAAATGAACATATTAAATTTAAATTATACATTTTATACAAAGGACACGTTACTGGACCGATATAGGGATTACTGCTTACAACTCTAGTCAGACATGCTTAACTATTAGAAAGTTTAATTAATCTGTTAATCCCCTTTCTATTGCTTATCCTTTTTCCACCGCTCTCATGCATATATTAATTTGGCCAAACAATTCCTCTGGGAATTAATTTTACCGAGCAAAGCCACATACCATAATAATTATCACGCATAAAAATATGTCTCAAACAAACCAAATTGATGAAATACAAGAGACGTGGCCAAGAACCATCTCCTATGGCTATACAAGACACAAGTAGCGACCTCTTCTTGTCATACTCCACTCTCTGGTGACATCTCCAGAGTGCCTTGAAATGCAAACTCCACTTCTGTCTTTCCTCCCCAACCTGATACTGTCCAGGGTGATGACTGCACCTCATACACACACACACACACACACACACACCTCTTTCGTTCATTGCCTCCAGCTCTCTCTTTTCTTCAGTGTCTCACATCATTGATTCTCTCTCTCTCTCTCTCTCTCTCTCTCTCTCTCTCTCTCTCTCCTCCGTTTTTTTAGACTTTATGGGCTCATACAGTTTCCCTTTTCTACCAGTAATCGTAGTTTATAGTTTCTTTCCATTGTCTTAAAGGTGTAATTATAGCAACCAATTAATGAAATGTATAATTATAATATTATTACTATTATATTCAACCTGGACAGGCTGGACTACATGGACTCAAGCTGTAATACGACTATCCAATTGAACTTTCAATGGCGGAGCTACGTACGGTTCATGATAATTATTAGGGTTCCTTTTCCCATCCCTGCAAGTAGATTGAAAATTCCTCCGAGTAAGCACCGCAATCATCTGACTGTTGCTGGGTTGGCGTTGCGTTGAGGCGGCTTTTCTTTGTATATACGTAAGTTACAGTTGAGCCGACAAACTCCTTGACAAATGGTGGGCATCGGTGGCCTTCGTACTGGGGTCTTCTGGGATAATACTCATAATGTGTCGGGTGAACTGGATGTGGCTGACTGGCTGGCAGATTATGAGGACCCGATGCGGTTAATCGAGTGGGAGGGTTACCAGAAAACGAGATCGTCTTTTGATTGTGTTCAAAGTTGTGAGGAATCGAAGTAGTTCTTGGGTTGCTGGTTAGAGTAGAAGGGATTACTTGGCTACACTGTTGCGATCTTAGCAAATCAGTTGGGTGGCTGCGATTACAATGTTTCTGCTTTTGTAGTTGCTGCTTCTGCTGTTGATGATGATGTTGTTGTTGTTGTTGTTGGTAATGCTGTTGTTGTTGTTGTTGTGGGTTGAAGATCGGAGTACCGTGGTCGGAGGCAGGCCAGAGTGACCCCTGAGGGCCAAACTCCAACAGGGCCAGGTCGAATGAGAGGAGAGGGTCGAGGTGGTCCTGTTGCCGCTCATTACTCGAACATCTCTGGGAATTTTGTAGTTTCTTAGTAACTCGTCCCATACTAAATTTATCACATATTCCAGAACAGTCCATTGCGGCATTTTGCAACACAGATACCTCATTCCCTGCAGCCCACGAAACAGACCTCGAAGGTTCGACCCGTAGGAGGACATCACTGGGAGGCGAGAGCTCAGACACAGTAGAGGGGATACTCTGAACCTCCACAGACGCTAGGCTCGGAGTCTGTACCACTGATGCATGAGGAGTGAACTCAGGAGAGGAATCATAGTGCAGATTTGGTGACACACTGACGTAACACCCAGTCACTGTTACAGGGCATGTATGGTACTCGTGTTGTTGTTGTTGTTGGAGGTAGTTGTGTTGTGGGTGGTGGTAGTGTTGTTGTTGTGGGTGGTGGTGGTGATAGTGGTAGTAGTGACAGCAAGTGTACTGTCCCCCAGATGTATTTTTAAATGTTGGTGATGACTCGGGTAAACAGGGATTGAATTCTTCCTCTGTGTACTCAACTCCATTAGACTGTAACCTGGCGTGGTGTGGGTGGGTGAAGGAAGGTGTCACTTGGTGAGGGGAAGGAGGAGAGTAGGCTGCAGGTGACACGAGGGAAGGTGAGTTGGGTGTCATGGGGGCCAGATGGTGAAGGGAAGGAGGAGAACAGGCTGGCGAACTCTGAGACTGCCACTCTGAAATATAGAGAAATAAGACTGCATGTGACGCCATCCTAACAAACACAAAACCTCCTGACAATTTGAAAATGTTCTATATTTAAGATTTTCAGACGCCCTCTCCAAATTTGTGTGAAAATTACATGCACAAGAATTTAGATAAAGGTAATTGAGTGACCAACAGTGGATGATACTGAACCCAAGGATAAAAATAAGTGACGGTAACAATCTGAGGTTCAGCAATTCATTACATCATAAAAATCCCTGAAAATAAGGATGAGGGTAATGTACAGTTGAGGACACATGAAACAGACACACTTGAAACGGGGTCCCTCAGAAAACATAAGGAAGGGTTCGCCTCTACCAACACCAAGTCTTGTCCTTCACTTAATGTGTTCAATGAGAGGCCCGGTCTCCGTTGGGCCAGTTACATGTGTCCGCAACTGTACCCCAAGAAGCAACACATAAATTAACGTTAGGCAAACATACGGTATATATAGCCGAAGAAGAAATAACATCAATGGAACATACCCGAAGATGAAAGGGAACTAGACTCCACAGTGTGATGGAGAGACAATCTGCACTTGGCCCTTTGGTTGAACCTGTAGTAACGCCAGTCGTCCTCAGGAAGGCGTGCCAACACCTCCACCGCCGGGGACTTCTTGAGGGCCATGCTGAAGGACTGTTTGGCGTCGTCACCGAGGGAGAGGCCTGCGTGGGGGGCGGAGGAGGACCACTGACACTGTATTTTATTTAGGTGTCCACATAGATTTGATGAAATAACTTGCAGAGTATTTATTTTGGTTTTAGCATATATAGATTTGATGGAATAGTTTGATATCTATAAGTGAAGCTGACATTTATATTCTTAGACCTGTTATGTTGATGAACGAAAATCTTCCTGCCCCCAAACCTTTGTACTCCCGGTAACGATGGAAAAGCTCCTGATGATAGTGTTTGTCAAAGTTGGCACGACCTGCATGGAGCCACAGGAGGCGGAAGGTGCCGGCCTCCTTGTCCTCCCACTGCAGCAGGTGTCGTAGGCTCTCCTCCTCCAGGCACTCCACCAGGAAGCGCCCCACACACGGCTTCACAGTGGCCCTTGACATTGGAGACGGTGACGGAGGAGGGGTGAAGGTTGGGGGTCGACCGAACCACCATCTATACACAAATAAAATAAAATAACAAGACTATAGGGGATGGGCCGAAGTAGTATATACTGTACAGATACAAATGTTTACGTTCATCCTTCAGCCATTCCAGGTAATCAAGTTGAAGCATAATTATTGTTTTGACCCAACACTTTGTCCTTGATAATTATAAAACCTCTTCACACTAACAGCGGTAAACATTTCTTGACTGTCCACGTTCTCAAAACCCGAAACAAATAATAATAATAAAAAAATAAATACACTCACACAGACGTCTCACAAGCAAGCAAACCAAGATGCAACTGAACTGCACTTAGCCCTTGTTGTTGTACTGTAATTATAACATACACGTAGCATCTCAATTAATCTCCACCCCTCCCGTCCTCCTCCTCCTCCTCCTCCTCCTCTTCCTCCCTCCCGTCCTCCTCCTCCTCCTCCTCCTCTCCCCCCTCCCGTCCTCCTCCTATTCCTCCTCCTCCTCCTCCTCCTCCTCCTCCTCCTCCTCCTCCTCCTCCTCCATCCTAATACCCTTCCACGTAATGTACAGGTTAGTCATAATATATATCTGGTAATAATCCTGTAATACTGTCAATCTCTCGATCCCTACTGATTTTAGATAAAGGATAAAATAAGTGATAATAATAATAATAATAATAATAACAATAATAATAATAATAATAATAATAATAATAATAATAATAATAGTAATAATAATAATAATAATAATAATAATAATAATAATAATAATAATAATAATAATAATAATAATAATAATAATAATAATAATAATAATAATAATAATAATAATAATACAAGTACCTGTATAGGAATTTCTTTTCCACCATAAAATAAAGGATTTAAAAAACCTACAATTCATCGACAAGAAAGAATAAGCCTCCATATCATTCCTTTAAGAACCCTATGATTATGTATGGAAATCGAAGGCTTCTGATTCCTCCTGACTATGCTAAGAAACACCCTCCTCTCATATAGGTGTGTGTGTTTCGTGGCTATATTTGAAGGAATCACTTACCTCCAATATTCTGACTACATCACAGGGTCCCTCAAGGCTGTCAGTACGCTCCTTCTGTATTCTAATGTGTTATGGATATTTAAGTAAAGTTATATCAAGGAAAACAATAATAATTTACCGTCCAGGGAGTGTAAAGTTATACACCGTTCACACACACGTTAATGGGTTAGTATCCTTTTGGTATATTAAAGTGCCTTGAGTCCTCCAAAGTATATGCTAGGAAACAGGACCAGATAAACAAAAGTAATGGTGGCCTGTTGCCTGGAATAGTTTGTAGGAATCAGTTGCTCCAGATTTACCAACACTTAAAATACTCGACTCCCTATAGCTGCGTCCATCAATGCGTACAGGAGCGAATCAAATCTCACTGAAAATGTCCTTATAAAACCGATTGCTGAGGTGCTGTTGTTATATAGTTCCCGAAGGACTCCTAATTTCTGCAGACAGTGCCAGGAAACAGACCACTACAGTGTACGAGTGAGTTAGGGATGTGTTTTGAGGGTTATGTACAGCCACGAACACTAAGAAATATACAGCATTGGTTGAAGCAGATTTTGAACAGTCCACCAATTCACCAACGAAGAAATTCCAATGGAGATTTTATTGTGCCTTTATTTACTGTCCCTGGGTAGGTATTCGAAACACATCTGGATACTTATTAGTGCTCTTGACTGTACACTCCAAAACACCCACTAAAAAGGACCATTCCCATAACCCAACACGAGGCTCCAGTTGGTACTAGTGACTTGTGTTGTGAACGTAAATGTGGAAAGTACAGCCAACTTAGCCTACCTCTTATCACCCAAGAAAGAATATGTATAATGATGCCATTGAATACGATAGGGCACACTGGGGTTACAGATAAGGCAGTGTGGGTGTCGTGTGCGTGTGGCAAGGGTGGCAGTACGGTACGGTACGGAAAAAATATCGTAATTCCACACGCTTAAAAATATCGTACCATAATTTCGTATCTTACCCAAAGAACCGTACCGATCTATTACGAAAAAGTAAGATTTCGTACCGTAATTTCGTACCCAATATCGTACCAATGCCATAAATTACATCTGTAAAATTAATCAATTATATGAACCACCTCTGTAAACAGTTCCTTGGACAGACTCAAGATTAAGTTCCTATAATTGTGTCTTTTGTTTTGTTATTTGTGAATATCACTGTAAATATAATAATATCACTGTAAATAGAGTAAGTGTGTGTGTGACTGTGGATGAGAGAAAGTTATTATTATAATAGCATTATAGGAGACATTTTTTTCATTTTAGGAATGAACTTACCAATGTATTTTTTTCTGGAACTTGCACTAAGTTACCAAGGGTGAAGGCTGCAGTATAGGATATTATTACAAGGCAATGAGGCATACATACACCATCATAATTGAAGGGTAAATTAGAAGTGCAATTATTTTTTTTTCTGTTAGCAGGTGCAGTAGTATGAACTTACATAATAGACTATACTGTACACATTTTTCATATTTGTCTTGGAATCAATAAAAGAAATCGACCAATAAAATATTAAGAGGAAATACTAAACAAACGTCAACATAAGCTTTGCATTTTATTAGAGGAGTCCCGAGTCACTGGACACGAACTGAACACGACAACGACAGTCTACGAGCAGACGAGTAGATGACTGTACAGTGTACACAGTACTACACACACACACGCACACTAAAAGAGGGTTAAACCTTAAAGTAGAACGTTCTTCAAGAAAATTATTTCGTTGCCTTTTCATCTGGATATTAGGCTATTTTTGACAGAGGACAGTGGAATGGATATTCTAATTTTTAATAAGGTATGGAAAGGGTACGAAAAGAGTACGGAAAAGGCCCCCAAAAAATAACGTAATTTCGTACCGTACCGTATTTAACAAGAATTATCGTACCGTAATTTCGTACCGTACTTTTAGATTTAAAAATAACATACCGTACCGTAATTCCGTACCGTACCATACCATATTGCCACCCTTGTCGTGTGGTAATCCCCCTTGATATAAACAGACTAAGGTGCATGTTACTGCTGCATGGGAGAGTTAAATACGACACGTTGTAAATGACTGAAGTCCCCGTGATACAATAATGACCCTCACATCCAGGTCCCAAGTATCTGTTGTGTTATCACCACCACCATCACTACTACTACCACCACCACTACCACTACCACTACCACCACCACCACCACCACCAGTCCACTACCACCACCACTACCACCTGTCAATGTTGATGATTTGACAATGATGAAAGTGTTATCAGGTTATCTATGGAAGCTAAACTACGATGTGAGTGTACATACCATGTTAAATTGGACATGAATATTTTATAATACCTATCACGAGTTTTACAGCTCCCTCTCTTCATATATATATATATATATATATTCTGTAATAGAGTATATTATCCCAATAACGTGAGTAACTAGCCTTAATATAAGGGGTAGGGGGGGAGGAGGAGGGGTAGGGGAGGTAGGAGTCACTTAAAGCTCCATTACTGACTTAGTACAGGGGAGGGTGAAGGACCTTGAAACCTTTTATAGAGATTAGACTGATAACACCTTGGGAGAAATGATAAGGTTATGTTGCAGGAAAGTCCAGGATGAATGATAACAACTCAGGGGTATTGGGTAATATGAATCACTGAATAAAAATATCAACAATAAAACTTATTCGGGAATTGCTTCAGCTACTTGAAGAGAGAGAGAGAGAGAGAGAGAGAGAGAGAGAGAGAGAGAGAGAGAGAGAGAGAGAGAGAGAGAGAGAGAGAGAGAGAGAGAGAGAGGGAGCGTGACCGTAATGGTATTTTTTAGATGACTGAACACCGAATTGTATAATTTACTGTCGACGCCAAAATCCCGTCCCTCACCACAACCCCAGAGTACTTTCATTGACAACAACAGCACATGACCCGAGTGACGACGACAGTAAAACCAAGCAACGAAATCGAAAAAACCATTCAGTCCTGGTGACCTTGAGGGTGAGAAGAGGCGATGCAAAATGTAAACAAACACCCGACAGACCTTGGAACAGGGGACCACCAAATTCCACATGAGTTAAGTGGGATAAAGCCAAATATCTTGTCCATGAATAAAGGCTTGCGTCAGTTTGGATATAGGATTGGTGAGGTCAAGAGTAGTAGTAGTAGTAGTAGGGGGCGTGGAATGGGTCGTATGGGGTCACAGTGGAGCAAGGTAAACACGTACTCGACCAGCCAAGAGAAAACGTATACGGGTGTGTTGAGGAAGTGGTGTAACGTGACGAGAGGCTTAAAGCTCCATGGCAACAAGAAGCACCATTCACCAAACCACAGAGCCAAGTGTGTTATAGTGATTAACGTAAATATGACAGACCAGGAAGTATATAAAGAAGAACATTTGAAAGGCCTCACTAACAGTCACAGGAGGCAGGGAAAATCACACATACAAAAGATTCCAATAGAAAAAGTCCTCAAACACAACATGGATATCAAAGTAATAGAGATGACCACCAAAACATATCAAGCTCACCTACAACACAACAAGAACAACAATGGAACCCGTACAAAACAGAAAAACAACAACAAATTCGACAATAGCATACAAACCAACCAACTAACCAACAACAGGGACGACGACAAAAAAACGACAACAACACATCAACAGAACGACAAAAAACGACAACAACACATCAACATAACGACAAAAAACGACAACAACACATCAACAGAACGACAACGACAACAACAACAACAACAACAACGACAACAGCAGCTGGCCCTAAGCGACAATGGAAGAGCTAGTGGGCAAGGACAGTCAAGCGGTGACATCCTCCGGGGGTTCTGGTACTAGTAAGGTCTCGTCCTCCACCAGCGGATACAACACATGAATCTCAATCCTTCTCGTCAGCTGCATTCCTGGCCTGCCTTCACCTGCCTGCCCCTCCTTCTTTCATACCTTTGTTGTTTACTGGATAATGGGTCGTGGCTCTTACTGACTTTAAATTGGGCTGTTGTGATGGAACGAGTATATATGATGATTCTACCTGCCTTTCGTTTGAGTACAGTAGATAAAAGTCATACATTTTTTGCATAATGATGAAAAAACAACAACTGACATGTGCTAAGTAAAACGCATGGAATAAATATTTACTGATCTTAATTAAATATGCCAGCTGCTATGTGTGTGATATATTTTACAACTACCACCACATTTACTCAATCTGGAACACAGCCCTATACATCAATACTGGGGGAGGGGTACATTACTAGTTAGATGAGTTAGTTAAGGGGGTGTGGGAGTAGGGGACAGGCTTGGGGGGGGACTGGGGGGGTGCGGGAAGTAGGGGGACAGGCTTGGGGTGGGTAGAAAGCCTGTCCCCCTATTCCCGCACCCCCCAAACCCCCTCAAGCCTGTCCCCCTACTCCTGCATCCCCAAACCCCCCCCCCCCCAAGCCTGTCCCCCTATTGCCACACCCCCTTAATTAAGTTGTGCTATAAGTAAATCCAAAGAACCAACATTATTATTATCAACGTTTGTGTTTTCTTTTCCTTTTTTATTTTCAAGGCGGCCGGCCATTTGAAGCCTTAAACCAGGATCCCCAGTACACAACAAAAACAACAACAACAACCAACAACAATAACATCAGCAGCAAGAAGAAGAAGAACAGGAGGAGGAGGAGGTCAGTGAAATAAAGGGAGTGAGTGAGGCGAGAGTCAAGGTCACACAGTCATACATAGTGCTTGTCCCTACACACACACACACACACTCTCTCTCTCTCTCTCTCTCTCTCTCTCTCTCTCTCTCTCTCTCTCTCTCTCTCTAGGGTGTGAGAGTGAGTGCCAGGAGGTGTGAGAGTAATTGACTACATTCACACTGGCCTTTGGTGGATGGTTTGTGGAGGGAAGGGAAGGAACACGAGAGGAAGGAAGGAAGGGAAAGGAAAGGGAAGAGACAACAACAGTAATAGGGAAGGGAAAGGAAGGGGAAAGGGGGAAGGGGCAACAGATGAATTAAAAAGGAAGGGAAGGGAAGGGAAGGGGAATGAGGGAAGGGGAATGGGGGAAGGGGCAACAGTAGAATTAAAAAGGAAGGGAAGGGAAGGGAAGGAAAGGGAAAGGAAGTAAAGGGAAGGGAAGGGAAAGGAAGGAACAACAACAGTACGGGTGGGCTAGGGGGGGGGGGCGGGCGGGGGAGAGGGTCACCTTGTTAGTGACTCTTCCTCCTTGTATCACCCAACCCCCCCTCCCCCCCAACCCCCCAACCCCCTCTCTTTGTCACTCACTCACTCACTCTTTGTTTCTCACTCACTCACTCACTCACTCTCACTTTTTTTCTCACTCACTCACTCACTCACTCACTCTTAATCCCTCACTCACTTACTCACCCACTCCCACTTTTTGTCTCACTCACTCACTCACTCTTAATCCCTCACTCACTTACTCACTCACTCTCACTTTTTTTCTCACTCACTCACTCACTCATTCATTACAATTAAGTGCCGCAACTGTACATAGGGTAATGTCTCCGCTCAAAAACATACAAATAATAATAATAATAATAATAATAATAATAACAATAATAATAATAATAATAATAATAATAATAATAATAATAATAATAATAATAATAATAATAATAATAATAAATAAGGTTAATTAGTGTAAGCTGATAATTAATATAGGGTTTTATATATATAATTATGTATGCAATAATTGTCTCTGCTTGTAAAAATAGGAATGAATTAAGTTGGCATGCAATTATTAGCAAATGACAAGTATGGTTGTAATATATGCATTTCGTATTATTATTATTATTATTATTATTATTATTATTATTATTATTATTATTATTATTATTATTATTATTATTTATATTATTATTACTATTTGTTTTAATATTTCTATTTTTACTATTATTTCTATTTCTTTTTATACTTTTTTTTTGTACGAGGGTTTAGAATAATTATCATAATCATATAGTGTCTTTGCGTTGGTAATAATGTAGTGTGAGGTGTTGTGTTGGTAATACTGTAGGTGTATTTGAGTTGGTAATAATGTATAGGTGAGGTGTTGTGTTGGTAATAATGTAGGTGTATTTGAGTTGGTAATAATGTATAGGTGAGGTGTTGTGTTGGTAATAATGTAGGTGTATTTGAGTTGGTAATAATGTATAGGTGAGGTGTTGTGTTGGTAATAATGTAGGTGTATTTGAGTTGGTAATAATGTATAGGTGAGGTGTTGTGTGTGACCAGATTGTTTATGTGTGGTCATGAATGTGTGGTTGGTTGGTCAGAGAGTTGATGTGTGGTCAGTGTGTGTGTGTGTGTGTGTGTGTGGAGGTCCGTATACACACACACACACACACACACACACACACACACACACACACACAACTCAAATTGAATTACAGCTGTACTGGGGAGGGGAGGGGAGGGGAGAGTTGGTTTATTGAAGTGAGAGAGAGAGAGACAGAGAGGGAGGGAGAAAGAGAGAGAGTGTGTGTGTGTGTATATGTGTATGAGAGAGAGAGAGAGAGAGTGTGTGTGTGTGTGTATGTGTACGGTATGTGTATGTGTGTAAGAGAAAGAGTGTGTGTGTGTTTGTCTATGTGTGTTGGGAGGAGTGGGTCAATTACAAAACACACGTCACTTACGCCCATCTTACTCTCAAACGGTGGCTGTGGGATTCCCTCTAAATATACACAGCGTTTGGGAACAAGAGGGGCGTAAGAGACATTATTTTTTTCCCCTGAGTTGATTGATAAGCCATTTTTGCTCTGAGAGGATTATCAAATATCTGGGTAAACAGCAGAAACTAATTAAAAGAAAGCGAAGAAGGAGAGAGAGAGAGAGAGAGAGAGAGAGAGAGAGAGAGAGAGAGAGAGAGAGAGAGAGAGAGAGAGAGAGAGAGAACGAACGTGAAAGAGAGCAAGCGCTTACAGGAATGAGAGAGAGAGAGAGAGAGAGAGAGAGAGAGAGAGAGAGAGAGAGAGAGAGAGAGAGAGAGAGGAGCTATATGGGGAAACTTAGGAGAGGCGAGTGAATGAGGCGAGAAAAGAAAAGAAAAGAGAGAAAGAAAGATGAGGAAGGAAGGAAGAAAGAAGGGTGAGTGAGGAATGAATGAATGAATGAATGAATGAAGGAAGGAAGGAAGGAAGGAAGGAAGGAAGGAAGGAAGGAAGGAAGGAGAGAGGGAGGGAGGGAAAGAAGAAAGAAAGAAAGAAAGAAATTAATAAATGAATGAATGAATGGATGAAGGAATGAAGGAATAAAGGAAGGAAGGAGAGAAGGAAGGAAAGAAAACACTGATATTACGATGGAAGGAAAATGAAAACAGGAGGAAGAAATAACAGTGAATAATGAAGAAAGGAAGGAAGGAAGGAAGTAAGTAAGTAAGGAATGAGAGTGAATGGAGGGAGGGAGGGAGGGAGGGATAAAGGAAGAGAGAAAGAAAGTTGGTATGGGAAGGAGAAGGAGAGAGAGAAAGAGAAGAAGAAGAGGGAGACGCGAATGGGAAATAAAGAGAATGTGTAATAGGAAGAGAAAGAGATAGGAAAAGTGGGAATAGGAAGAAAATGAGATAGTAAGAGAAGATAGGAAGAAAAGGAGAAAGGAAGAATTGGAGAGAGATAAGAAGAGTGGGAATAGGAGGAAAAGGGAATAGGAGGAAATGGGAATAGGAGGAAAATGACATAGGAAGAGTGGAAATAGAAAAAGTAAATGAAGGAGTAAGGGAGAGTAGGTTAAGGGGTAAGGGTGGAGTAAATAAAGTTGTTTTCCATTAGCCCTCCTACCCCAACACACACACACACACACACAAAAAAAAAAAAAAAAAAAAAAAAAAAAAAAATACTAAAAAAAAAAAAAAAAAAAAATTAAATGCATTACCAGCCACAAGAGAGAAAAGCGTATATTCACTAACTTTGTTTTGACTGAATAAAATTGTCTGCCGTTAGCCAATATAAAATACAAGCAGCCTCATATAAAGAGAGATAAAAGATAAGAAAGTTAATTCAGTTAAAGCAAGCAAGCGTCCCCCTCCTTCCTCTCTTAAGGGGACAGTATACTTTTGGTACATTGGAGTGCCTTCATTCCTCCAAAGTATGCCACGAAACAGAACCATATGGACAAATATAATGGTGTTCTGTTGCTTGGATTAGTTTGGAGGAATCATTATCTACAAAAAAGCCAGAACTATACTCTCCCCTTAAGCAACTCCCTGCAGCGAAAACCCCCCATACGCCAACCAAGGTCAGGAGGGAGGGAGACGAGGCAGAGGCACTGATGGTGGTGGTGGTGGTGGGGGGGGGGGAAGGGATGAATGGAAGGATAGAAGGTGAGGGGAGGGACTGGCTGAGGAGGCGAGAGGAACAAGGAAAGAGGGAGCAGCTAGGGAGGGAGGAAGGGAGGGAGGGAGGTACCTAAGACTGATGGGGGGATAAAGAGGAGGAAGACGAGGGAAGAAGGGGAAATGGAGGCAAGGCAAAAGCGCCCTGGAGATTGAGGAGAGGGCTTAAGAAAATGGAAGAGGTAAGGAAGGAAGGAGGAGGAGGAAGGGAGGAATGGAGGAGAGTTGAAGGAAGAGCGTGAGAATCTGGGAGAGGAAGGAGTAGAGCCAGGAAGGACAGATGGGCCACCAGGGAAGAGGGGCAGTGGGGCAGTGTATGAGGGAGAAGAGGGAGGACTAGGGGGCGGAGTCCCCGGCACACACACACATACACACATACATACACACACGCCTCCTACATTCACACGCCTCCCAGTGCTGGTCGAGGCAACACGCCCTCCACCACCATCTCCTCCTTCTGCCTTTACATTGTTTGTGTCGTGTATACAGTGGTGACCTTTTATGTAAAGTGACAAGCCACAGTGACAACCCGAGTCAACACACACACACGTAAACATTTTCCAGTCTGCCTCTGCCAATTAGAAAACTAGAAGCGTCCGGGTTGATTCTTAACAAAGCCTTGGTGATTCTATACGTGTTGAGAGTGTGCAGCGAGAGGCTAATGTGCTGGTAGTGAGGAACACACAGAAAGACACACACACACACACACACAGAAAGGAAAAGAGAAAGAGGGAGAGAGAACGAGAAAGAGGGAGAGAAAGAGAACGATAAAGAGGGAGAGAGAAGGAGAAAAGGGGAGAGAGAGAAGGAGAAAGAGGAAGGGAGTGAGTGAGTGAGATGAGGGAGCAGTGGTAGTGGCAACAATAATAACAGAGTAATCCTGACAAGATACTGCTGCCTGCTTTTAGTCTGCTGTGAGTGGTGGACCAACTATAGAGTCTGCTGTCTGCTGTCTGCATCATCTACTGTCACTACTACAACTACTACTACTACTACTACTACTGATCCATCTACTTACCTACCTAATTACCAACTGTTTTCCCTTCCTACTTACCTTTAATTACTTTTGTATCCACCTATCTCCCTACTTACCTACCTACTTAACTACCAACCTAACCATTTCCCTATTTACCAACCTTTCATTAATTTAGTATCCACCATCCTACCTACCTACCAACCTACGTACCTACTTAACTACCAACCTAACCTCCTCCTTACCTATCACACTTTCAATCTACAACCTATTATCACACCTAAGTATCCCCCAATCAACCCCTCAAGTAACCAACCAACCTTAACACCCACGTAATTACCCACCAATCAACCCACCTACCTACCAACCAACCTTAACACCCACGTAACTACCCACAAATCAACCCACCTACCTACCAAATTCCCAACGAACCAATTAACTAACCTATTTTCACATTTACCTACTTACTTACCTACCTACCTAGCAACCTCCTCACTTACCTTCCTACCAACCAACCACTCAATCCATCCACTTACCAACTCACTAACCAACCAACCAACCAACCAACCAACCCTCACACTTATCTACCAGTCCACCTACCTACCTACCATCACTCTACAACAACCAACCAACCAACCAACCATACCAACCATGACCCCTTCGTCAGTAGGTGGGGGGATGCTGGTGCTTCTACTACAGCTCCTGGGCACCACAACATCACTGCCTCAGGTGGGGGGTTGTCACGTCATTATAATATCATATACAGTAACACGTCACTTCACACTAATGCATGTATGTTTCTGGCTTGTGTCCTTCTCTCATCAGTCAGAGTGTATTGTGTGTGTGTGTGTGTGTGTGTGTGTGTGTGTGTGTGTGTGTGTGTGTGTGTGTGTGTGTGTGTGTGTGTGTGTGTGTGTGTGTGTGTTGTTTATTTCCCTGTCTCTCTTATCTGCCAGACTGCATTGTGAGGTATGTGTGTGTGTGTGTGTGTGTGTGTGTGTGTGTGTGTGTGTGTGTGTGTGTGTGTGTGTGTGTGTGTGTGTGTGTGTGTGTGTGTGTGTGTGTGTGTGTATTGTTTTATCTGTCTCTCCCACATCTGTCAGACTGCATTGGGAGTTATATGTGTGTGTATTGGAATTTCTGTTTCTGTCTCTGTCTCTCTCTGTCTCGCGAGTTACGTATGTGTGTTGTGGTTATTTCTGTGTCTCTTTCGTCTCTGTCTCTTATCTCTCTATATCCAATATCCATCTGTCTATCAGTCATCTACCTGTAAATATATATGTAATCTATCTATTTATGTTAGTGTATATATGTATCTATCTTTCTATTTATTTATTTATATATGTATCATCTATCTATCAAACCCCTGGAGTAAATGTTTAATGAGTATCTATCTATCTATCTATCTATCTATCTATCTATCTGTCTATCAATTAATCTATATATTTATTATCTAACCACTAGAATGAAAAAGTTAATGAATATCTATTAATTTATCTAATTATCTATCTATTTAACCTTAACCCTGGAGTAAAGAAGTTAATGAATATCTATCTATCTACCAATTAATTTATCTATCTATCTATCTATCTTTCTTAACCCGATAGTACAAAGGTTTAATGAGTATCTATCTATCTACCAATTAATTTATTTATCTATCTATCTATCTATCTTAACCATGTAGTAGAGAGGTTTAATGAGTATCTATCTATCTACCTATCTATCAATTAATCTATCTATCTATCTATCTATCTTAACCCGATAGTACAAAGGTTTAATGAGTATCTATCTATCTACCTATCTATCAATTAATCTATCTATCTATCTATCTATCTATCTATCTATCTTAACCCTGTAGTAGAGAGGTTTAATGAATACCCACAACACATACTTAAACCAACAGCCTCATGCAAGAATCATGCAATTTTATGCAAGCACCACAAAATTGCTTTCATTAAGGAGTTTAGAAGCTTTGTGTTGGAAGATTGAAGGATGCTACTGATGCCTCCAAACTGGTGCCACAAAACAGAACACCTACACTGACATACATTGAGGTTCCGTTTCCTATAACCTTTTGGAGGAATCACTGACTTCCAAAATGGTGAAGGAAATCTGTTCTGTTTCTGTAGATGGAGGAGGACTTAAATAAAGGGATAGTATGCC